>PVIH01016798.1:0-11268 GCA_004025045.1 Sigmodon hispidus
TATACAGTGTACAGAAGAGGGCACCAGATGTCATCATAGATGGTTGTGAGCCACCATGTGGTTGCTGGGAATCGAACTCAGGTCCTCTGGAAGAGCTGTCAGTGCTCTTAACCTCTGAGCCATCTCTCCAGCCCGTCATTATTATTTTTTAAAAACTGGGCAGATTGAGGCTAAAAAATACGTGGTAGAAAGTTAAAGAGCTATTTTTGAGTAGGGTAAAAACCGGTGCCTGAGAACAAAGGTCTTAGTTGTGTTACAAAAAAAAAAAAAAAAAAAAAAAAAAAAAAAGAGGCATGTATATGAGGCTGTGTGTCACATTTGGAGTTATTACAAATTTATGAATAATAAATTGTGGAGGGCATTGCAGAGGCCTATTCTCTTAGGCTTATGCAGCTACTTCAACATTAAATCTTAAGACAGTATTTAATTTACTCGTTCAGTACCTGGTATGGTTTCCTACATTGTAGCATGGTTACTGATAGGCTTAGTATATGATTGCTTTTCTACGACTGTACCAACATAAGAATTACAGAACTCTAATTGTTATCATTTCCATCTGCTTCAAGTCTGCTCAGCTGACACTGAGTTTTTCTGATCAGGCGTTTTGTTTTAGCTTTTCATATACTTTGTAGAAGTTTGTGAACTTTTAGCAGTTCCAGAAAGTGCTATTGTAAAATTTGAAAGTTTTTCCGTGCTACGGAGGCTTTCCGGGCGGTGGAGGCACTTGCCTTGTCTATTAAACCGGCACTCGGGAGGCAGATGCAGGTGGATCTCTGAGTTTGAGCCCAGCCTGATCTACAGAATGAGTTCCAGGACAGCCAGAGCTACACAGAGAAACTGTCTTGAAACAAACAAAATAAAGAAAAAATTTAGCAAGTATTAAGAATGAACAGGACTCTAATTAGAGTGGACCAAAGTAAAAATCAATACTTTGTGACTGAGAGGAGTAAATTTTTTATTGAAAAAATTATTTTAAAGATATTTTATTCAAGCTACTCAAACAAATGAGTTATTTTGGTTTTGACTTAAATGAAATAAAATTGAATTAAAGTATGAAAACAAATTTCCTTTAGTTAGAGCTTAAATCAGTGCAGACATTTGAACCAAATTTCTCTTCCATCCAGCAATTTTGAAGGATCAACTAGGTCAAAAACTCTTTGATTTGTTTCCTTTTTCTCTCAGTCTTTTCTCTCACTTTGCCTTCAGTCTTTTTGTCTGCCTCTGGTTCATCCACATTGGGACTGTCTATGCTATTCTAGAAAAGTCTTTTTGTTTCTCTTAATCCCAGTCTCCATTTTCAGGTCATCCTTTTCGTAGTCCTCTATGACTTTTGTTTTTTTTTTTTTTTTTTCCTACAATGCTTAGATACCACCACACTTCTCTTTATCATTTTTCTTAAAACATCACTGTCTACTTTTGAGAATACTTTTTAAGTGTATTCCTTTTAGGCATTCTTTTTTCTCTTCTTAGCACAAATCTTCCTTTCCACTTACTTTGTAAGCTTTACCTTCCAGCACACCATGTGAAGGACACCTACTGAAGCTATTTATTATTTTGTTTTTTGAGACAGGTTTTCTCTGTGTAACAGCTCTGGCTGTTCTGGAACTTGCTCCGTAGACCAGGCTGGCCTCAGAACTCAGAGATTTGTCTGCTTCTGCCACCAGATTGCTGGGATTAAAGTTGTGGGCAACAATTGCCCAGCAGTATTTAGTTTTTAAGATAGGATTTTTTTTTTTATGTAGCCCTGGCTATCTTGGAACACAAAGGTCTGCTTGCCTCTGGAATTAAAGGTCTCAAAAGGGAAGTACATTTTGGAGTGCTATTTACTTTTATTCCAATTGTATTGTTAAGGTTTTAATGGTTCTGTATTATTATTTTTTTAAAAACTCTTAAATCTTTTACTTTATATGTATGGGTGTTTTGCCTTCATGTATATCTGTGTGTCATTTGTGTGCTTAGTCCCCACTGAGGCTAGAAGAGGGCATTGGGTCCTTTGCAATTGGAATTACAGCAAATTGTGAGTTACTGAGTAGGTGATAGGTATCATCCTCTGGAAGAGCAGCCCTTCATGGTCTTCTGGAAGAGCAGCCCTTCATGGCCCTGAATTGCTGAGCCCTCCCTCTGACCCCTTATTCTATTTAAAAGAGACATCTCCTAGAGGAGACATCTCTGATTTGAAAGTTGACATTATTTTGGTTAGTATCAGTGTAACCTTAAACTAGTCACTTAATCTACTTAGTTTCTATTTTATCCCTATAATGTGAATAGGCAATATTTTTCATTGGTTGGTTTTAGAAACGCAGCAGATATAATGATAGTGGAAAAAATATCCCAGTTACTCAAGAAGGATGTTCTATTAGAAAATTATAGTAGATGTTAGTAGTCCTTGTCTGTAATGCAGAGTTGATATGCAGCAGAATACTATGTAATTAGAAATTACTACTTAACTGGTAGTGGAACCTTAAACTCAATGTTAATTTAAGAAAAAAATTAAGTTTTATTTAGGTTTGCAGTAACATTCCAGCTTGTTCTTGATATGTTCTACAGGTAAACTTGTTAATCCTATGTAGAGAAACTTCATACTTTTTTTTTAATTTTACTTTTTGAGTGTATTTTGCCTGCATGTGTATGTGTACAACATTGCCGTGTACAACATTGTCATGTACACCTGATACCACCAGAAGTTAGAAAAGGGCTTTGGATCCCTTGGGACTAAGAGCTACCATGTTGATACTAGGAGTTTTGAATCTGGGTCTTGTGCAAGAATAAGTGCTCTTAACTGTTGAGCCATCTCTACAGGGTACCGTGTTTTTACATTTTTATTACTGACAAAATTTGTACCTTTTCTGGCTTGTGGCTCTCACATAATTTTTTCTTGTGTCTCATTTAGCCCAGGCTGGCTTGGAACTCTTTGTATTGATGAAGACCATGATCTGCTGATGTCTGGTGTCCCTCAGGTGCTGAGATTACTAGCTGACTTTTTAGTATCAAGAGTTTACAGTTAAAGGAAGTGATCTTTTATAGAATCTAGGGAATTTTTTTTTTAAAGGTTCTTTTTTATGTATTTTATGTATATGAGTGCTCTATATGCATGTATGTTTGCTTGATAGAAGAGAGCATCAGATTTCATCATAGAGGCTGTGAGCCACCATGTGATGGCTGGGAATTGAACTTGGAACCTCTGGAAGAACAGCCAATGCAACTACTGCTGCATCTCTCTAAACCCCCTTGGGAGCTTTTTATTTTTCCCAAGTGGATGAGTAGGGTAAGGATGAGCAAAGTAAAATTTTATTCTTATTTGCACAGTTAATTTTTGAGACAGGGTCTCATGTAATCAGGAGGACTTCTGACTCATGATCTTTCTCCTGGGATTATAGGTATGTTCTGCCACACTGGCCTTGCAAAGATAATTTGATGACTCAAGTTTCTTTTAGATACCAATCTGACTTGCATTTTTCCCTTATTCAAACCCAGTAGTTAGCACCTACTATTTCCATAGTAGCCAGAGGATGTAACAAACTCAGCTTCAACTCCATACCCTTCACCTTCCTCTCCCCAAGACAAGGTTTCTCACACTGTAGATCAGGCTGGCATAGAACTCACAGAGAGCTGCCTGCCCCTGCCTCCCAATCACTGGGTTTAACAACTCAGTCTAAAAACTATCTTCTGCTCTTTTTACTTCTTGGTTATCTATCTGTATATGGCTCATTTTTGGGTTATAATGGAGTACTTGTTGATGTGTTGCCTTTTTTCCCACTGGATTCTAGACTTCTGAGGGCAAATACTTCAGATCACTTTAGTATGCATGAAGGTTTTTGAAGAGTAATGGTAGTGTCAAATAAGCCTCCAGTCTTCTGCTGGGAAGAATTCTTCTTTACCTGGAAGGTTTCTTTGCTCCATCCAGTAGATTTTTATTTATTCTACATGTGGTGGATGGTTAGAGGACAATTTTGTGGAATTGGCTTGCCCCAGTCACTTTTATGTGGGTCCTGGGTATCAAGCTCAGATTACTGGCTTGTGTAACTAGCAGCCTCACCTGCAGACTCATATCCCAACAGATTCTTGGGAATACTTCCTGTGGTTCAATAGTGGTTTTGGCCTCTATTTATCTTCTAAAAGATTTTCCACAGAGCTACCAGGTTAGATGTATCACTTCTGTGGCTCAGTATCAAGCCAATAGATTACTTCTTACTTGCTTGCTTATTGCGTTGATTATTTTGAGCCTAGAAATGTAGCCCTGTATAGCAAGGCTGATTTAGTCTCTTGAGTTCTGGGGTTACAGGCCACTATGGCCAGCTCTGCCTCTTATAGTCTAATCTAAGCTGCAGTTCACCAGACTAGACTTGAAAGGGAGTTTAGGCCACAGAAGGAAGAAAGAGCTATTACACTAAATCTAATTTGTAGATTTTATAATTTTAGTTTTTGTAGTTTTTTAACAGGTGATAAAAACTTTGTGAACTAGTAGGTCTTTACATTATCTACCTGTGCTCCAGGTGGATCTTTGGAGTAAGTATGTTTTTCCTTGATGCCATTTAGATTTTTATTTTAATTTTTTTGGTGGTTCCTTCAGTTTCACTGGCCAGAAGAAAAAGAAATTTATGATTGAGGCTTATGTGCTTTGTTTTGAGTGTGGGGGATACTAATCTTTGTTTTGAGTGTGGGGAATCTTAATCTTGGTGATAGTTTTCTGGCTTTGCTTAGTTTAAGAAAGTGTCCTAATGTAGTTGTGCATGTCTTTCCTTAGTCACAGAAGAGACAAGTGAATCTCTGAGTTCCAGCCTGGTCTACATAGTGAGTCCAGGACAGCCTACATAGTGAGACCACATCTCTAAAATGACAGAGGGGTGGTGTTCTAAGTGTTCATGGTGACCCATGCCTATCACCTCAGCACCCGGGCGGCCCAGATTCAGGAGGTCAAGGTCAGCCTGGGCTCCATGAAGAAACACTGTCACAGAAATCATTCTAGCTGCTTGTTTTCAGTAGTGAACAACATTTTTTGTTGTTTATTGAGATAAGGTTTCTTTATGTAGCCGTGGCTGTTTTGGAACTCTGTAGATCAGGCAGCTGGCCTCAAACTCAGAGATCTGCCTGCCTCCCAATTTCTGAGATTAAAAGGATTTGCCACCACAGCTTGGCAATACTAGTTTGGAGACTGGGTCTTTGTGTGTATACATTTGAAATTGGTTGCTGGGGGTTGGACTCAAGAGCTGGGAAGACCAATTACTGCTCTTAATTAGATGCGTTAGGCAGGCAAGATGAAACAGCAACACATAGTTTAAATATTCCACAACACTGAAGCATCAAGCTTTCAAGACTTGAGTTAGAGCATTTCATTGCATACTTAATCATCTCTGGCTGTTATAACTAGTGAGTTCTACCCTGACTTAAGTTTCTGCACTCTGTACTGTGGGCTGTACTCCTGGATATATAGATATACCTTGTGCTGTCCTAAGATGAACCCTGTTTGAAGACCTATGATGGTAAACATCTGGTGGTCTTGCCATCTGAAATTCACAATTTTTTAAAAAAATATTATGTATACAGTACACAGAAGATTATATCTCATTATAGATGGTTGTGAGCCACCATGTGGTTGCTGGGAGTCAACTCAGGTCCTCCAGAAGAGCAGTCAGTGCTCTTAACCTCTGAACCATCTCGATCCAGCCCTGAAATTCAACCTAACCCTAACCCTAACCCTAACCCTAACTTTGTGTTCTTAGAGAGGTTCACGAAGATCACCTCCCGCTTTGCTTTTCCTTGCCAAACTTAAGTGCTTGTAGTTGCCTTGTAAATAGAAATGTACCAGTATGTTAACTTCTGATTTTAGTATCACATTAGTTTTTTTTGTTATTGCTTTGTGCTCTTAGAACTTATAAGCATCCCTGTTCTTGCTTTTATTTTGTCCCCATCAGGTATCTTTTGTAATGTGTATGTATACTTAATTTCTAATAGCTTCTGTCATATCTTTAGTCTTCATTTCTCTCCTTTTGCTTTGCTTTACTGTAGTGTACATTCCATTTTATATAACTGGTTCTTTACTCTTTACTCCTTAACTACTCCCCATCCCCCTCAATCCTGTGCTGGGGACAGAGCCTGGAGAGTGCTTTTGCTAGGCAAGCGCTCTGCCTGTAAAATCTCTAACTCCTTACCTTTAACAGCTCTCCTTCCCCCCCCCCTTTCTTTTTGGAGACAGGCTTTCTGAGTGTAGCTAGCCCTGGCTGTCTTGGAACTCACTCTATAGACTAGTCTGGCCTCGAACTTTGAAGGTCATGTGCCTCTTCCTACTGAGTGCTGGCTGAGATTAAAGGCATGGGCCACCACCACCTCACCTGGTTTACCCTTAACTTCTAAACTAGATCTTTGGTGATAGTGGATCCTCCCTCTCCCAATCTTCTTGTTTTTTTTCTTTTAATGACCCTGTTTTGTTATATAATGTTGCTCAGGATGTCCATAAACTCTGATTCTCTTGCTTGGCCTTCCTGAATATTGGGATTACAGGGATGAGCTAGCATGTATTACTAAACCTTTGGCCTCTCCTGAAGGTCACCAAGTTATTCCCAGCTGAATCTTTGATTTTTAAATTTATTTATGTACATGGGTACAGTGTTTGTATGACTGTGTACCATATGTGTGACTGTTGGCCTGTGGAAACCAGAAGAAGGGTTTGGTTCCCCTAGAACTGAAGTTGCATACAGTTGTGAGCCACCATGTAGGGGCTGGGAAATCTAATTCATGAATTTCCAAAGAGCAGCCAATACTCTTAACCTACTCTTAATCACTGAGCCATCTCTCTATACACAATCTTTGGTCTCTTTATTTTTTTTTAACTCTTTGACTTGAATAGTAGAGATCTTGTGCTTTGCCAGTATAACTTAGTGTCAATAACAGTTTTCTCTGATGTGACAGTTATTTAGAAAAAGTAGAATTCCTTTTTTTTTTTTTTTTTTTTTTTTTTGTCCCTGAGAGGGTCTCTTTATGTAATTATGGACTCACTATGGCTAGGCTGACTCCAAACACACATAGATCCTCTTCCCTCTGTCTCCCAGTGCTGGGATTAAAGGTGTGTGCCACCACTCCTGGCTGTTTTAATAAAGTTAGATTTATTAAAATCAGCTACCTAGTTTTTTCTCTTTTTGTTGTGTTTCATATGATTGACACAGAATATTCTGGCAGAATATGTACTTAGTACATGTGAAGTCTGGGTTTAATTGCCAGCATCCCAAACCTTCCCCAAATGAAAAAACAAAAGCATTATGTAGAAATACAGTTTCTTTCTCTCTCTCTCTCTCTCTCTCTTTCTTTTTTCCCCCCTCCAGACAGGGTTTCTCTGTGTAGCCCAGGCTGTCTGATATCCTGGAACTCACTTTGTAGACTAGGTTGGCCTCAAACTCTGAGATCTACCTACCTGCCTCTGCCTCCTGAATTCTGGGATTAAAGGTGGGTGCCACTATTACCTGGGAAGAATACAGTATTGATCATAGAGCAACATTCTTTAGGTATTCTAAAGGTATGCTTGTTTTGCATTTAGAAATCTGGACATAAGAGTTTACAAGAGGTTTATGCCAGTAATTTCAGCATTTGTATTTACAGAAGAGTTGCTTCAAATTCAGGGTTAGTCTGGACTATATAATCAGTTTGAGGGCAAAGAGATGCTGCCTTTTAAACTTAATATGTATAGGTCTGTGTATGTTTTGTCTGGTGTTCCTGGAATCGTAGGTCAACAGTTAGCTACTGTGTAACATCTAAACCATCTCTAACACAAGACTCTGCCTTAAACCAAATTAAATAGGATAAAATTCTTTTGTACATATGTTTATTTTTATTAGATGAACAGGTGGGCTGGGGGTATGGCTCACAGTAAGTCCTGGATTCTCTTTCTCTGCCCAGTGTAAAAGACAAATAAAAAGTAAAAGAATAGTAATTTGGGAGTGGCTGAAAAGATGACTCATTGGTTAAGAAGAGTTCCTGTTCTCCCAGGTCATTGGTTAAGAGCTTTTGTTCTTCAAGAGGACCCAATTCAGTTCCTAGAATGTTGGTGAAATTTTTCTGTCCTGCCCACTCTGTTCTCAAATAACTACATGGAGATTTCTTGTTAATTAGGAAAGCTTGTCCTATTGCTTGGCTTGTTACTAACTAGCACTAACTTAAATTAACCCATTTTTTTTTAAAAAATGTTTATTATGTATACAGTATCCAGAGGAGGGTACCAGGTGTCATTATAGATGGTTATGAGCCACCGTGTGGGTGCTGGGAATTGAACCCGGGTCCTCTGGAAGAACAGTCAGTGCTGTTAACCTCAGAGCCATCTCTCCAGCCCCAAATTAGCCCATTTTTATCAATCTACTTTTTGTCTCAGGGCTTTACTACCTTTACTGCCAATGCTGTTTCCTCTGTTTTGCTGTTGACTCCTCCCTTCTTGCTGTGTACCTGGAAATTCTGCCTAGCTGTTTGCCATTTAACTTTTTAATTAAACCAATCAGAATGACACATCTTCGTAGTACACAAAAAAATTATTTCACAATACTAGCACTGGGTCAGGTAGCTTATGCCTGTAACTCTAGCCTCCTGCTCCTGGACTTCCCAGGCTTTTTTGTATAGCCCTGGCTGTCCTGTAACTTGCTCTGTAGACCAGGTTGGCTCAAAGTCATCTTAACAGACTTTGTGGATCATCTGTACTCAGTGTACATATCCAGACAAATATTACACATGCTCATAATTAAAGTATAATCTTTTTTTTTTTTTTTTTTTAAAAAACTTTATTTATTTATTTGCCTTGGTGTTTGCCTGGAACTGGAACTACAGACAGTTGTTAGCTGCCATGTGGGTGCTGGGAATTGAACCCGGGTCCTCTGGAAGAGCAGACGGTGCTCTTAACCGCTGAGCCATCTCTCCAGCCCCTAAAGTATAATCTTAAGTAATACCTATGGCATCAACCAGGATGCTAGGCAGGTGCTTAAAATTTTTATTATTAATCTGAGTAGAATTAATTTGTATTCTAAATTGCAGTTTTTTAAAATTTAAATTTTTGTTTTATGCATATTGGTTATATTTATATGCCTTGTGTGTGGATTACTGTGGAGGCTAGAAGAGGGTATTGGATCCCTAGGAGGTGGAGTTACACTACAGACAGTTGTGAGCCACTTGATATGAGTGTCAGGAACTGAAAAGCAGCAAGTGCTCTTAACCACTGAGACATTTGTCTAGCTTCAGAAAGGTATAAATTTTTTTTTTTTTTTTCAGTTGAACCTAGAGCTATTCACATGTCAGGCATATCATATTGTCTAAATGATCTGCCTTCACTAGCCCTTGAGGAAGTAGTATTTTTTTTAACTGTACTATTCTTAACAAAATTTCTTTCTATAATAACTTAAAAATTACTGATTGAACACTAATAAACAGACATTATGTCTTAACCAGTACTCAGAATAGCAACACCCACCCCTCAAAATCTGAATAAATAGTAATGGAATGTCCTAAGCTAAGATGTCTACTAAAGGACATCTATGATTGAACGAAAGGACTGATGGTAGTTAAATAGTTAACCTGCTCTTATTTTATGAAACATTTAACACTATTTTGTACCCAGAAGGTGAACAAGAAATGTTCTGTTTTCAGGACTTTTTCTGCCTCCTTTGAGATGGTTCTTAATATGTTGTCCCGTCTGGTCTCATTTGTAATTTGAAAGGATCTTCCTACCCCAGCTCCAGAATAGCTGTGTCTAAAGATAGGTACCACCTGTTCCAGATATACCTTCATTGTGTTTATCTTTGCCAAAATTTAGCACAAAATTTAGTGTCTTAAGACAGTAAGGGAAGAAAGTTCATAAACATAATAAAGTCCAGCAACAGTTTTATTTTCCTTTTCAGTTCATTTAAAAATTGTTGAAGATTTATTTATGTGTATGCGTTTGCCTCTATGTATATATGCACAATATGTGGGTGCCTGGTGCCTGTGGAAGTTAGAAGATGGTGTCAGATCCCCTTGAAACTGAAGTTACAGACAGTTGTTAGCTACCTACCATTTGTGTTCTGGAAACAGAACTATGGCTGTCTGGAAGCGCAATCAGTGCTCTTCACCAGTGAGCCTTCTCTCTAGTCCCCCTTTTATCAGTTCATTTATAAATTAATATTTACATGTTATTTTATATTCAGAGGTTAGGATAACTTATTATGTGTTAAGGATATCTTTAAAGATTTGTTTTTATGTGTGTCTGTATATGTGCACATACATATGGGTGCTTACAGGGTCTAGAGTGTGAGATCCCTTGGAGCTACTAGAGTTGAGAGCTGCTTAGTTTGAGTGGTAGAATGGTCTATGGTCTTCTGCAAGAGCAGCAAATTCTCGGAACCATTTTTCCACAGAGGTTTTTTTTTTTTTTTTTAAACTTTATTTATTTATTTATTTGCCTTGGTGTTTGCCTGGAACTGGAACTACAGACAGTTGTTAGCTGCCGTGTGGGTGCTGGGAATCGAACCCGGGTCCTCTGGAATCACAGATGGTGCTCTTAACCACTGAGCCATCTCTCCAGCCCCTCCACAGAGGTTTTTAAGACGAGGTTTTTGTGTGTAGCCTTGGCTGTTGTGGAGCTCAGTCTGTAGACCAGGCTGGTCTCTAATTCAGAGATCCATCTGCCTCTGCCTTTCTAGTGCTGGGAATAAAGGTGTGCTCCACCACCACACTGCTTCCAACAGTTTTATTAAACACAAAACTCAGGCCCTAGCTTTTCTTGGTTGTGTTGTCTAGGCCATCCTGGAACAATGTAAAAGTCTTACAACAAGATTTTGAAACAGAATTGGTTTAAATTGTGCCAATTTAAAGCTAAAGCCAAGGCATATGGTAGTTACCAGTGCCTATAATCCCACCACCTGGGAAACAGAGGCAGAAGGATCACTCTGAATTTGAGGCTAGATTGATGAGGTCCAAGAGTTGTTTTGTTTTTGTTTTTTGAGAGAAAAGCCGAGACTACTGTCCTCAAAAGTTGACCCTCTTGAGGCTTTAGCCTATTGAGCTCTAGTATATTTTTGATTTTGATTACAAGTCTTAAGTATATATCTCAGGCTGGCCTTGAACCCACCATTCTTCTAAGCTTGAATGTTGTGATCTCTTGATCTCTTACTGTATTCTTTGTAGTCTGTGCTAATTGCAGATTGGTTCAGTTTATATTTATTTATTTTTGAGATTTTCACTATGTAGCTTTGACTGACCTGGAACTTACTATGTGTTGTAGATCAAGCTGGCTCCTGAGTTCTAGGGTTCAAGATGTGGGCC
>PVIH01016798.1:11368-44362 GCA_004025045.1 Sigmodon hispidus
TTTTTTTTTTTTTTTTTTTTTTTTTTTTTTTTTTTTTTTTTTTTTTTTTTTTTTTTCCTTCTTCAAGACAAGGTTTCTCTGTATAACAGCCCTGCCTGTCCTGGAACTCTCTATAGACCAGGCTGGCCTCAAACTCAGAGATCTACCTGCCTTTGACTCTGGAGTGTTGGGATTAAAGTTATGCACCACCACTGCTTGGCTTCACCATTATGCTTTAACACCATTCTTTTTTTTTTTTTTTTTTTAAAACTTTATTTATTTATTTGCCTTGGTATTTGCCTGGAACTGGAACTACAGACAGTTGTTAGCTGCCATGTGGGTGCTGGGAATCGAACCCGGGTCCTCTGGAAGAGCAGAGGGTGCTCTTAACCGCTGAGCCATCTCTCCAGCCCCAACACCATTCTTTTTGTGTAGCTACGTAGGCTGCATAGTCAATAACTTCTATAGATTTGTGTGAACTTTAGGATAAAAATGTGTAAAGTGTATGTTTTGCTAATAAAAGAATCAAGAGTCTCTGTACATGTGAGGTATTTATTTCCATTTTCTTGTCTAATAGGAGAAGTGGCCTAGTCTCATGGAATTTCTCCATGATCCATCCTCTATACCACATTCATATGTTTGTGCCTTTTCCTTAGTAGATGGCAATAATTTAGCTGAATTTTGAGATACTTAAGTAGCTTTAACTTGGAACATACCAGCTTACTAATTATTTATTAGTGTTAAATATGGAAAGTAGATCTTTTGTCTTTTTGGCTGTTCTTTGCCTTACCTTTCTAATTTTGCCTTCCAGTTGACACTATTAGGTAAGACTTTTGGAATTCAGCTTTGGCTGTGCAGAGTAAGATAATCTGCTTGCCTCGTCTAAGCAGCTACTATTACCTTTCGGCTGTCTGTACTTTAGGCCATGCTACTTCCTTCCTTGTCCCTAAACATTTTGCAGAAATTAGACATGAAAGGAATTTAAGAGAAGGTAATGGTCCATCATTGGACTATTTTGAATAGCTGAAAAATTGAAACTTACCTTAGTTTGCTTGTTTTGTTTTTGACAGTGCTGGAGAAATTTTTATTTTCCTCTCAATCTTGACCAACCCAGAGCCTTTTAAGACTATTACTACATATATAAGTAAAATACATATTTTTATATTAAAACACACATAGGAGAGGCTTTAAGCAGTAACACCAGCAATAGCAACTAAGGTCTTTTCAGTCCTTCCCTTTGGTTCCCTGCTTGGAGCATGGTAGACTTCATAGACAGCTGAATCTTGGGAATAATGTCCCAGTTACAAAGAAATGTAAGTAGTGGTAAAGAGCCAAGGCTTAGAATCCAGTTATATCCTGGTTCTTAAACTACTAGCCACTGTAACTTTGGGTAAGTCACTTTTTTTTTCTCTCCCCACCCCAGGTAAGTCACTTTTGGCTTCAATTTCCTCTTTTTTTAAAAAAATGGAACATTAGCACCTATATCTTGAGTATTTTGAGGATTAATGCATGCAGAGGAGTTAGAATGATGCCAGTGACAAGATACATGGTTGGTTAGCTATTCTTGCTAGCTAGTAACTCTTCTTACTGGTAGGATAGGTTTTTTTCTTTTCAACTGAGAATACAGTTTGAGAAGTTGAATTTCTCTTATACACCTTTAATCTCAGCCTTTGAAAGGCAGAGGCAAAGGTAGGTGGATCTCTGTGAGTTCAAGGCTAGCTTGGTCTACAGAACTAGTTCTAGAACAGCCAAGGCCACAAGAGAAACCCTGTCTTGAAAAACCAAAACCAAACCACCAAACCAAACCAAACACCCAACAGCGTTGTCTTAGGGTGATACGGATATCATTGAAGAATGTAGTAGCCTCAAACTCACAGATATCTACCTGTCTCTGACTCCCAAGTGCTGGGATCAAAGGTGTGCACTGCCACTGCCTGGCCCCCTCTCATGTTTGAAGGAATGGTTTCTGTATTTATTACCTAGGCTGGCCAGAACTCCTGAGCACAAGTCTTCATCCTGCTTATCTTTTGAGTACCTGGCACTATATAGGCTGGTAGGCTTGTGCCACATTATTTCAGCAGGAGTAGGGTGATGGGAATCTAGAGAGTGAGGAGAAGTGGAATTTGGGTAGGGGACATGTCTAATGCTTTTTTTTTGCCTGTGATCTCTTCCTCCTTTATTCTTGCCTTTGTATGAGGTTTCTTGATAGTACTGATTTGCTGTTTGTTTTTCTGCCCTAGTAGATTGTAGGTTTCTTTAGAGGCAAGTCTGTTTTGTTGATCCTTTTTTGTAAAGGTTAAATAATATTTGTTAGAGGCTAGAGATGTATCACCTGTCAAGTTCTTGCTGAGCCTGCACAAACCCTGTGGTTGGTCTCCAGCTTGTTGTGCGTGTGTGTTGAATATTTGTGAGAAAATGTTTTCTGTATTCTGGATTGCCCTGGAACTCATACAGCCAGAGGATAACCTTGGATTTCAGATCCTTCCGCTTCCCTGCTTCCCTCTCAAATGCTGATAGTATAGGTGTGTAGTAGCATAGCAGTTATGTGGTGATGGGAATAAAATCCAGAGCTTTCATTGTGATATAGACAAGCACTCTAATAAGGTGAAGTGCATACTCAGCCCTGAAAGAAAACTTAATTAGGAAGAAAGAGTTACTTATATTTCTTTCACAGTTTCAGAGGTTTTAGTCCAATGCTGGCTACTTTGAGCCTGAAATGTGTGACAGAAGCAACTTGCCTGCTCCCACTCAGGATATAGAGGGCGATGGGAGAGAGGAAAAAAAAATGGATTTTTGGAGTTATGTTTTCAGTAACTTTATTTTTTTAAGATAGACTTTCCTGTTTTTACCCCCCCCTTCATAATGCTATCCTACTAAGACTTCATCAGTGGAGTAATTCTTTTATTAGATTGGAACCTTTTGGGTCTAGTCCTTTTTCTGAAGCTGTTAAGCTGCCAATCAAACTCCCCAATATATGAGCCCATTGGGGTAAAATTTAAGACCCCTCTCCCAAGCAAACAAATACAATTGGTTTAAAAGCATAGGTTGGGAAAGTTTTGTAAAGATCATTGCTATTTAGGTGTGGTGGGATACATTTAATCCCAGAGATATGCCTGCTTTTGCCTCCTCAGTGTTGAATTTAAAGGTGTGTGCCCCATGAGAGGCTATTTTCTTCATACTTTTCTTTGTTTGTAGTGTTGGCTGACTTGGAGCTCTATGGCCTCAAGCCTCTGTCTCTTTAGTGCTGGGATTAAAGATCTGCATGCATTATCATTGCCTGGCTAGTTTTTTCATTCTTTTTTTTAATTTTATTTTATGTGAATTGATGTTTTGCCTGTATGTATAACTGTGTAAGGGTGTCAGATCTTGGAGTTACAGACAGTTGTTAGCTGCCATGTGGATGCTGGGGATCTAGCTCAGGTCCTCCAGAATAATAGTCAGTGAGCCATCTCTCCAGCCCTAGTTTTTTCATTTGTAAAGGTGATTATTTAGCATGTTACTTGAGAAGCAAAGTTAAGTGATAAATTGACAGACTGTTAATTTGGGAAGTAGAGGAAAGACAGCAAAATGGAGGCTAACCTGGGCTAGTTAAGGCACTGTTTGAAATAATTGTAGGACTGGTGATACATAATTCTATACTTGTCTAGGATTCCTGAGGCCTTTAATTTGATTACTTGACAAAGTATATGTCAGTTAGTTATGGTACCTTCCAATACTTGAGGAAGCGTTTGGCAAGTTTAAGGCAGTGGTAGCTTACATCTTTAGTCCTAGTTCTAAGAGAGTTGAACCAGGAAGTGAAATAGCTGGGCAGGAGAAGGCAGAAATTGAGCCATTCTGTCTAAGCGACCAGTCAGGCTGAGGACCTGTGAAGGTGGGACTTACCTGTTCAGGCTGAGAGGTGGGCTGGGTGATAATTGGCTGTGGTTTGTTCCTTTGCTCTGATATTCCAGATTAATTTTATTAAATATACATTATTAAATATACAACATATCACCACAAATATGTTATAAGGCTTATTCATTTAAGAGTAGCTTTTCATGTAGTTTAAATTATACTGCCATATCACTGCTTTCTAATTTTATTTAATTTTGAAGGTAGTATCTCACTTTATAGACCAGGCCTCACAGTTTTTTAAAAAAATATTTATTTATTTATTATGTATCTAGTACAGTGTACAGAAGAGGGTACCAGATGTCATTATAGATGATTGTGAGCCACCATGTGATTGCTGGGAATTGAACTTAGGACCTCTGGAAGAACAGTCAGTGTTCTTAACCTCTTGAGCCATCTCTCCAAACCCCCCACCCCCCCTTTTTTGTTTTGTTTTTGCCTCCCTGGCACTGAGATTAAAAGCCACTATCTGATTTTAGATTTTTTTTTTTTATTTACTAAAACAGACTTGTACTCATATTTAGTTGTCATAAAAGTGACAGTTCTGTTGTGACAGTACACATCTTACAACAAAAGTTTCTAGAGGTTGAAGGCAGGATGATTATGAGTTTCTAGATAGTTTATATTGTTAAGGTAGATGGGGATGGGGTGGATGGGGCCTAGGGATTAGTCTCAGGTGGTTAAGTGTCTACTAGGCATGCACAAACACCTTTGATTTCTTTACCACATAAACTGGTGCATATCAATAGTACTCCCACCAGACAGGTAAAGTTAACAGAATCAGAAGTTCAAGAACATCCTCAACCATGCCTATGCTCAAATCATGCCTGAGATACAGGGAGACCCCAGCACGAACTGTCTTAGAAAATGTAGTACTTTCTTGCCATGACTCGGTAGATACTTAGCGAAGATGACAATTTTTACTGTAGAACTAAACTTAGAGGAGTAATTAAAAAACTCTGTTTTAGGGGTGGAGAGATGGCTTAGAGGTTAAGAGCATTGACTGTTCTTCCAGAGGTCCTGAGTTCAATTCCCAGCACTCACACATATGGTGGCTCACAGCCATCTGTAATAAGATCTGGTGTCCTCTTCTGTATACTGTATACATAATATAAATAAATCTTAAAAACAAAATTCTGTTTTGCTATTTCAAGGTTTTGAAAGTCTTAAGAGGTAAAAGTTAAATTTATTTATTTTTGGTTGGGGGAGGATAGCTAGGTGTTGAACAGCACTCATTCTACCATTGAACTATTTTTA
Organism: Sigmodon hispidus; assembly: GCA_004025045.1. Lineage (NCBI taxonomy): Eukaryota > Metazoa > Chordata > Mammalia > Rodentia > Cricetidae > Sigmodon > Sigmodon hispidus. The sequence continues at coordinate 16,496 of PVIH01016798.1, forward strand.
GCTTTTTTGCTGTTTTGATCTTAGCCATTAAAGGCTAAACCATTTCTCCTCCCCTGTGTGTATGATTTGCTAGTGACTGAATTTAGACATGCTAGACAAGTACTCTGCCACTTTAGGTACACCACCACCAACTTAGTTGGCTCTTAAGTAAGGACTTCTATCTCTTCATACTTCCTTCCTGGTTTATACAGGGTATTTACACTTAAAAGCCTGCAGTGCTTTGGAACGGAACTTACACAAGTGTGTTGTCCTCTACTATTAAGTAAACTTCAGGCTTTCTTCTTTTTTTTTTTTTTTTTTTTTCAAGGTTTCTTTTTTTTAAATTTATTTATTTATTTGCCTTGGTGTTTGCCTGGAACTGGAACTATAGACAGTTGTGAGCTGCCATGTGGGTGCTGGGAATCGAACCCGGATCCTCTGGAAGAGCAGACAGTGCTCTTAACCACTGAGCCATCTCTCCAGCCCCCAGGCTTTCTTCTAAGAGCATTCAAAACTGTTTGCTATTTATTTATTTATTTAGGCTTTTCTGAAATTGTTCCTATCTAGTACAAGTTCTTAGTGTCATTCCAGACCTGCCCCCACCCCCACTCCCTTATTTTCTCTCCTAAGAATGTTTGCATTCTTTCCCTGCCAGTTGTATTGCTTTTCCCTTATTTCTTTTAGTTCATTCCTCCTGCTTTCCAATGCATGTATTCCACATTACTGTTTCCCACTTCCCTTTTGATTTTTTTCTCTCCTACTTTTCTAGTTGTGTGGCCTATAAACATACATATAAATATCTATTTTAATTTTACTTTTGTATATGAGAGAAAACTTGCTTTTTGGTCTTTGTGAGTCTGGCTTATTTCAAAATTATACATTCCTGTAAATGTTATGATTTCATTTTTTTCTTTTTTCTTTTTCTTTTTTTTTTTTTTTTACTTTATTTATTATTTATTTGCCTTGGTGTTTGCCTGGAACTGGAACTACAGACAGTTGTTAGCTGCCATGTGGGTGCTGGGAATCGAAACCGGGTCCTCTGAAAGAACAAACGGTGCTCTTAACCGCTGAGCCATCTCTCCAGCACCTCATTTTTTTCTTTATTGATATGTAAAGTTGCATTTGGCTTGTGTACCCATATTATGTTTATTCATTGTTTGTAAGGGATACACCTAGGCTGGGCATATTTTCTGGCTATTGTGGCTAGCACAGCAATAAAAATGGATGTGCCAATATTTCTTTGGTATGCTGACTTTAAAAACCCTCATGGGTTTTATAGCTAGGTCAGATAACAGCCATGTATGTACTTGGGCAGAACTCAAATCAGATGTACATGGGAAGATTTAGGATATTTCCTCCAAACAGAGGTTAGGATAGTCTGAGTATGCCACATACCAATAAACCACTGAGAAACAGCAGAAAACTGTCAAGGCCCTTCTATTCAGTAAGAAATGACAAGATCATTCTGTTTTTAGTTCTTTGAGGAACCTTCATACTGATTTTCATAATGACTATGGCTATACAATTTTCATTCCCCTAAAACAGTTCCTTTTCCCACCTTCATCCTAAACAGCATTTATTGTGTGTGTGTGCCTGTCTTTCTGTGTTTGTGTGGTGGGAGGAAGATGGGGATCACACTGTGTAGCCCTGGCTGGCCTTGAATTTAGTGCTGGGATTAAAGACATTACTGCCAGCCCCAATATTCCCTGTATTAGGTTCTCTATTCACTCCAGTGATAATAATGGACTGTGTTGTATGTAGATTTTAACGCCTCTTGTGAACCTCCCTCCTGAAGATTCTAATGTCAGTCTTTTCATCTCACTTTCATTTGTTTTAAGAGGGTTTAGGAACAGTTTGTCTCTACAAAGCACAGGGGGTGAATCTTCTATCACACGTCCATAGGGGAGACTTAATTGTCCTGGCTTTTTGTTGTTGGAATTTGCTCTGTAGATCAGGGTGTCCTCAAAGTAGTGATCTGCCTGCTTCTGCCTCCTGAGTTCTGGGATTAAAGTATGCCACCACCTTTGGTCCAGTTATCTTATGTTTCAGAGAATGATATACATTTTACTCAAACTCTATTCATAAGAATTATTTATGAGACAGCATCTTTTTCTTGAGCCTCAGGTTAGCCTGAAACTCACTAGGCTCATTGTGTGCCAGTATGACTTTTCCATTCAGGACAGTTACTTTGCCTTAGTCTGCTAAATGTTTGGTATTATAGGCCTGAGTCACCATGCCCTGTTTCTTCCTAAAATCTTGTTGATAGACAGCTTTATTCCTACCCTCTTTTGAGTTATGCATGTTTGTATGTACATATATGAGCTTGTATGAGGAGACCAGAGGTTGATGTTGGGAACGTTCTTAACCTGGAGTTCACTGATTCTGCTATACTGGTTACTAGTAAACTCCAGGGATACTCCTGTGCCCATTCCAGATTTCAGCTGTGTCTGCCTTGCCTAACTTTTCATGGGTGCTGGGTTACACTTCCATGGTTATCTGCTCAGTTTCTTAACTCTCTTATTACAGCTGCTTAGACATTTAGCTTAGGTTTCTACAGTCACAATGTCAATTTTTACATTTGGTTGTTTTACCTGAATGTATTATGTATGGGCACTGCATACATGCCTGGTACCAGCAGAAGCCAGAAGAAGGTTCCAGACACCCTTGAAATTGAAGTTACAGAAGGCTATAAACCACCATGTGGGTGCTTTGAACTGAAGTTGGATCCTCTGCTCTCTTTTTTTTTTTTTTTTAGATTGAGTTATTTAGTTGTATTCAATAAAAGCACACTTGGGGAGATGGTTAGCTTAGTGGTAGATTATGTATTTGATAGTTTGAGGCCCCAGGTTCTGTCTAAAACACAGCAAAGAAGAAAAACACCAAGGTAGTCTTTTTCTTTTCTTTCTTTCTTTTTTTTTTTTTAATTAAAAAACTTTATTTATTTGCCGTGGTGTTTGCCTGGAACTGGGAACTGGAACTACAGACAGTTGTGAGCTGCCATGTGGGTGCTCGGAATCCCCCATCCTTTGGAAGAGCAGTTAGTGCTCTCAACCGTTGAGCCATCTCTCCAGCCTGGTAGTCATTTTCTTTTTTTGAAAATTTTTTTTAAATATTTATTTTTATTTTATGTGAATTGGTGTTTTGCCTGCATTTTTAACTGTGTAACGATGTCAGATGTTGGAATTACAGACAGTTGTTAGCTGCCGTGTTGATGCTGGGAATGGAACTCAGGTTCTCTGGAAGAACAGTCAGCGCTCTTAACCGATGAGCCAACTCTCCAGCCCTGGTAGTCATTTTCTATAGTACTTAAACTTTGTTAGCATTCTGTAGGGTATTATAATTATATTTTTAGTCATTTATTGATATGTCTGGTATGATTTGCCTTTGGAGAAGTCAGAGACAACTTGGGAATCATTTCTTCTACAGTGTGGAATGTGGGGATTGATTATAGTTCCACATGATTGGCATCAGATGTTCTTAATAGTTGAGCCATTTTACCATTCGTAATCTCATTTTCATGGAGAATTTTAGATCAAGATTATGGGGATTAAGGACTTTTTGTTTTGTTGTTTGTACTGTTTCTGTATTTACTGGTGGTTGTAAGTCTTTATAGAGTTTGAGTCCAGATAGGTGATAAAATAGTAAGTTTGTAAGACTACTAGTGTTTTTTTTTTTTTTTCTCAGCTCTTTTCAGTCTTTTAGAGGAACCTTGAATGTTATGTGTTCTTATTTTTTTTTTAAAGTATCTATTTATTATACAGTGTACAGAAGAGGGTACTAGATTTCATTATAGATGGTTGTAAGCCATCATGTGGTTGCTGGAAATTGAACTCAGGACCTTTTGAAGAACACTCAGTGCTCTTAACCTCTGAGCCATCTCTCCAGCCCCCATGTGTTCTTATTTTAAAGGCAGGCTTATTTTAAGTTCTTGACATTCCTTCTTCTTCTTTTTTTTTAAAAACTTTATTTATTTATTTATTTGCCTTGGTGTTTGCCTGGAACTGGAACTACAGACAGTTGTTAGCTGCCATGTGGGTGCTGGGAATCAAACCCGGGTCCTCTGGAAGAGCAGACGGTGCTCTTAACCGCTGAGCCACCTCTTCAGCCCCCTTGACATTCCTTCTTAAGCAAGAACGATACATCACAAGTGAGAGTAGCTGTTGTTGTTAGTTGTTGCATTTGTTATTTTGTCGTGTCCCCCCCCCCCAAGCTGAGGACCTAACTCAGGGCCTTTCACAAATGCTCTTCCACTGAGCTCCCTGAGTTGTTGCATTTGTACTGTTCTTTATGTGTTACTTTAGTTCTCATTCTTATAAGACTTAGTAACTTTCTGCTTGCTGTGTGTACTCATGCAGCTTGTTATTCTGTGGTTTGGGGCTTCATTTCTGGATTTGGGCTTGTAAGTCTACATGCCATTATTGTAGCTCTTTAATTTTCTAATAGTAATAGTATAGGAATCATTAGCACATTTAAATTTTGTTATTATTGTAATCAAGTGAGTATACTATTGTGCCAAATGAGTATATTTAATTTATCATATACCAAGTCATTATATTTACTTTCATAGTTTGAAGCTCACATGCATAATAAGATCCTGAGAATGCCCTGCTGGAGAGAGAGATAGCTCTGAAGTTAAGAGCACCGGCTTCTTTTAGCAGTGTATCTGGGGTTGGTTCTATGCCCCGCTGCCATGTGGCAGCCCATAACCTTCTATAACTCTAGTTTTTAGGTATCTAAACCTTTGCAGGTATCAGACACCCACAGACAAGCATGCATTAATTAAAACAAATAAAGCACATGGACTCTGAGTCCATGTTTATTATCTCATCTCTTAGGAAATGGAGGCAGCAAGATTAATCCCTCAGTTACCTAGCAAGTTTGATGATAGCCTGTGGGCTACATGGCTCAAAACAAAACTAAACAAACAAAATGGAGATGAGGTTGTGGCTCAGTTGGTAGAATGCTTGTTAAGTAAGCACAGAGCCCTTACTTCAACCTCCAGTACTGGTGCATGGAAGTATAATTCCAGTACTTTGCTGTCACCTGTCACTTAAAGGCACGAGGGTGAAAAGTTCAAGGCTATATGTACTTCACATAGAAATCATTTGTTTGAGCCCTGTCTCAAAAAACATAATACAGAAGAATGAAGTGGAAAGGGAAGGTATGTGATAAATAAGATGCACAATAAATTTCAATTTTATTTTATTTTATTTTTTTTTTTTTAAATAATTTTTTTAAACTTTATTTATTTATTTATTTGCCTTGGTGTTTGCCTGGAACTGGAACTACAGACAGTTGTGAGCTGCCATGTGGGTGCTGGGAATCGAACCCGGGTCCTCTGGAAGAGCAGACGGTGCTCTTAACCACTGAGCCATCTCTCCAGCCCCTAAATTTCAATTTTAAAATGAAAACCTCCTGTTGACATTATATGGGATATAGTAACTTGTCCGTTCTTCTGTCCATCTGTCCTTCCTTCCTTCTTTTAAGATTTATTTATTTATTTATTATGCATACAGTTTACAGAAGAGGGCACCAGACCTCATCATAGATGGTTGTGAGCCACCATGTGGTTTTCCTGGGAATTGAACTCAGGTCCTCTGGAAGAACATTCAGTGCTCTTAACCTCTGAGCCATCTCTCCAGCCCCCTTCCTCCCTTCCTCTTCCCCTCCCCCTTCCTCTTTCCCTGTAAAAATACTAAAGTTTTTTTTTCAAATTTGAAAGTTGCTTCTTAAATAGGTGGTAGTGATTTCATGAGTCAACATAATATGAACTGGTTTTGGGAGGTGCTCAAGGGTTACTAAATTACAGGTTTTCCCCCTAGTCTGTCATATATCATTTCTGTGATTTAAAATTCTGTGTAAGTACTAGCATTGGACTATTTGACTATCACATTCCTAAATTAAAAATTTCTCTAGTACAAAGAAAAGGATGGAGATTCTTTAGTAACTCTCCACCTCAGCCCCCAGTGAATTGGCTCTTTTCTTTCTTTCTTTCTTTTTTCCTTCTTCAGTGTTTTGATGAAATAGCTCAGACTGGCACTGAACATAATGCTCATTACTAGCCTTAGACTCTTGAGCACTGACATGTGCTATCATGCTCTGGTAGTAATTTGAAATTTTGTTATGTTTTGTTTTCTTTTTTTTTAAGATTATGAACTGCTTATGAACTGCATATTTTTTTCACTTAGTCTTTTTTTTTTTTTTTTTTTAACACTTTTATTTATTTATTTGCCTTGGTGTTTGCCTGGAACTGGAACTACAGACAGTTGTTAGCTGCCATGTGGGTGCTGGGAATCGAACCCGGGTCCTCTGGAAGAGCAGACGGTGCTCTTAACCACTGAGCCATCTCTCCAGCCCCATGTTTTGTTTTCAAGACAGCATTTCTCTGTGTAACAGTCCTAGCTGACCTGGAACTCACTTTGTAGGCCAGACTGGCCTCACAGATCCAACCTTCAGAGATCCAGCCTCTGTCTTTGCCTTTCCAGTACTGGGATTAAAGGCATGTGCCACCACACCTGGCTGAACTTCTTGATAGTTTGCTTAGAATCAGGAAGAATAAACAGTTCTTTTGTATGGAATTGGGTCAAATTACAAACTCAGCTACTTTTCCTATCACAGTTAAAAAAGTCTAAATCCTATTTACTTCACAAATTTAGTTATGATCTGGCAGTGGCCAGGGTAGGATGGAGAAAATTAGCTGTGATTCAACTGCATTCTTTTTGACACCAGATTCTTTAAAGATCATTTGTTCTCCTTATAAATAGAAGGACTGAAAGAATTGATTATCAGTTTGTTTGGAGGCTTAAAAGTAATTGGACTTTGAGGTGGCAAGTGGAAACAGGATCCTGGTAACCCAGTATATAGCAATTTGAGGCAGGTTCTTACTATGTAGCTTTGGCTAACTTGGAACTGTGTATATAATGTAGTTTTCATTTTTTATTATTATTATGAATAAAGAAGTCACATTTTTCTATCCTTGTATATCCTTATTCAAGGTCCCTTTCCTCTCCCTATAATATAGTTTTCAAATTCAGAGATTCACCTGCCTCTCCTGCAGCAGGACTGGAAATTAAGGATGTGTGCCATCATATCCAACTTGAATTTATTTAAACAAATTGTTCTATGATTAAAAAAATTATGTGTGGGTAAGTGTCTGTCTGCATATGGAGATGTACATGTGAGTAAAAGTGCTTTTGGAGGCCGGGAGAGTTGGGTTCATTGGACTGCCTGACAATTCTGGTTCATAGTAAGAGCAGTAACTAGTCTTAACTCATGAGCCATTCCTCTAGCCCCAAATATTGGCTTGTTTTATGAAACATTCCCTGAGAATGGCCTTTTTTTTTTAGTTTAACATTTTTATACCATAATTATACCTTTGTAAGCTTAGTCTGATTTTACAGCAAGAAGGTCTGGTATAACTCCCAAGATATTTGGGACTATTGCTTAGTTTACTGTAATGAACTGCTTTGCATGGTGCTATTAAGATACTGCAATTTTAGTTTCTATTGTTAGTTATAGCAGAACCATAAAGCAGGTTGCTGCTATTATCATTATTTATTGATCAATTTTTTTTTTGTTTTTTTTGAGACAGTGTTTCTCTGTTTAACAGTTCTAGTTGTCTGGAACTAACTCTGTAGACCAGGCTGGCCTCAAACTCAGAGATTCACCTGCCTGCCTTTGTCTCCCGAATGCTGGGATTAAAGGTGTTTACCACCACCTCCCGGCTACTTTTTATTATTTTTAAAGTTTATTTGTGTGTGTCCATGAATACATATGAATTGAGGTCATAGGACAACGGACTAGTTCTTTTCTTCTAGCCTGATAGTTCCCAGGCCTCAAACTCAAGTACCTTGACCTGGTGAGCCATTTTGCTGGCCTTTAAATTTTTATTCATTATGTGTGCTTGCACCTAAGGAGGCTAGAAGAGGGCATTGGATCCACCTAGCTGGACTTCCAACTAATTAAAAGTTACCTAATGTGGGTACTGGAAACCAAACTCAAGTCCTCTAGATGAGTAGCAAGTGCTCTAAACCACTAAGGCATCCATCACTCCAACCCCAAATTTCTAATTTTTTATAGCATGCTCATAATTGAGTTACATGGTGTAATAAGGTAGTACAGCTTGCTGTTCAACATTTCTTCTCTATTGAATTGAATCTAATTAGCCGTTTTCCCTCCCTTTTATCTTTCAGTGAATGGTAGTGTCTAGAAAGGGTATGTCCCTTCAAGAGAGAGGTGCCAATGTCCAACCGGCCTAATAACAATCCAGGGGGGTCACTGCGACGTTCACAGAGGAACACTGCCGGGGCCCAACCACAAGACGACTCAATAGGAGGAAGGTATGTATTTCCTGGTAATCTGAAAAGGAATTGGGAATAGAAAAGAACAAATAAAAACATCCTCATTATGAGGACCAGAACATTGTACATGGGTCATTTCCCTAATTTTTGAGCAAAGTAGTACAAAAAAGGACTTTGATTTCTCAGTCTTTCTCCATATAAGTTAGGTTCCTTGAAAATCAGTTCATAGTCACTGATATGTAGCCCAAATTTAAGGATGTTTGCAGAAGACATATCATGTGCTATTTGTCCTTTGCACTTACTTGCCTGACACATGTTGCAATATGTCTTTCAACCATTTGTGGTCCTTAAGACTGAATTTTATTGGAATGAAGTTTCTTTTAGGTTTTGCCGTCTAGCTTGAGGGTGTGTGGGATGTGGGATGTCTTACTTGTGGACTCCATGTGAACACTGAACAATGAGGCTATGGAATGTTTTGTTAGCATAGCAGCTCTTGTCATTTGCTGTTGATCTTTTTTTATCAGAATGGTTTTATTATATACAGTAGTATGAAGAGTAAGATATAGTCTCTTTTTTTAATATTTTATATGAATCGGTGTTTTGCCTGCAATGTATAACAGTGTAAAGGTGTCAGATCTTGGAATTACTGCCATGGATAGCTGCCATGTGGATGCTGGGAATCGAATTCAGGTCCTCCGGAAGAATAGTCAGTGCTCTTAACTGCTGAGCCATCTCTCCAGCCCCAAGATATAGTCTCTTGAAAGTAAAATTATAGGTCTAATTTATGTATGGGCTGTCACTATTTAAGTACTCAGAACTTTATTTGTTAAGCATAGTTTTAAAATTTAGTAATGTCAGTGGTTAACTTTGGGTAGAGTGAATTCTAGTTATTTCTGGAATGATTACTCAAATTAACAATTAGAGGTAGCCATGTTTATATTGGTAAATCATTAAGAACAAGCTGAAATGTCAGATGTAAATAATAGATTATGATCTGTCATGTTGACTGTAACTAGTTATGGGTGTAGACTTTGGATCAGGGCAGTTGTGTGTGTGAGTTCTGTCTCTGCTGTAGAAGTTGTCTTTGGGTAAGGGTTGCAGAGGAATCCTAGTTCCTTAGTCCTTTCAAGTGGGTCTGTTTGTTTCTTGGAGTTGCTGGTAATGCATCGAGCAAAATCAGTGTCACACTTAGAGCACTGTGCTTTGTTTTTCTACATTGAACATATGAAATAGCTATACTTGCCTCTATGTTGGTGGCAAAAAACAACATTTCTCATTAATTTGAATAGCATTACTTTTTGAGAATTCTACCATCTTTGTTGTTCAGATTGATTTTTATTCTCCCCTAGACAAGGTTTCTCTGTATAGTTCTGGCTCTCCTGGAGCTCACTCTGTAAATCAGGCTGGCCTTGGACTCACAGCTCTGCCTCTCTATTGATAGGACTAAGGGCATGAGACACTACTCTTCCTGCTCATTTTACCTATTGTTCAAAATGAAAAAATTTAAAGTCTTTAATAACAATACATAGATCCCATGCTCAGTTTTGAGATACAGATAAGTATAATTATTATCAGAAGAAGGAATATACAAAAGTAAAATAAAAATGTGTTAATTTCACAGTACACTTAAAATATTTCTATTGACCTTGGCATATTGTCAGTCTTTTTAAACCTGCAATACATGGGTTTATATGTTCATTTAAGTTAGATCGTTTGAACAACTGAAGTTGTACATTTTTAGTATGTGAGCTGTCAAACATTTTGAGCCATTCAAGAACATTACCTCTATTATTCATAGCAATGTTTAATACAGCAATAATGTTTTGTTTGTTTGTGTGGTACATTAGTGTTCTACAGAATTGAAGCAATTTGTTACAGTGACTGGTTTACAAATGAGCCGATTTGGACATAGTACTCATTCTCATATTTTCAGTATTCTGGAGGGGAGGCAGAGAAGACCCCAAATTTGATCCCATCTTGGGTTCATAGCAAGTTCAGAGGCAGCCGAGGTGATAAAGCTAGATCTTGTCTCACCCATTCTCCCAAAGTTAGAAACAAATGCAAGTCATTAATTCTTGTAATTAGAGTAGTGTTGATTTAAATAACTTTATAAGGATGCAATAATTGGAATTCTACTAGATTGTAGAATGACATCTTTCTAATTTAAACATTAAGAAAATAGTTCATTATTATGTGCATGACCTATGAGTATGGGTGCATATATTATATGTGTGTAGATGAGAGGATAACTTCGTGAAATAAATCACTCCTCTTTCCACCATTACACATGTTACAGGAATCAAAATTAGGTTATTAGACTTGTGTATGTCAAGTACCTTTACCTGACACACTATCTGCCTGGTCCCCCTCCCCTCATGTGTTTTTAAGTTAATTATTTTATTTATTTTAGTTTTTTAAGTTATGTATTTATCTGTATATGAGTTTATGCAGGTGCCCTTGGAGTTCAGAAGAGAGTATTGGATTATAAGTGGTGGTAGATCTTGTGATGTACATGGTAGAAATTTTTACTTCATCTTAATGCTGGCAACTCTTCTCAAGAACAGTAAATGCTTTTAACTCTACAACCCTAAAGCAATTTATTCTGTGCTTCTTTTAGAAGGAAAGAATAAAAATTTTAAATGTTGGAAAACAGTTTGTGGTTTTGCCTTCCTTTACATCTGTAAAGTTTAGCTTTCATAGTTGTCTTTTAAAAGTTTAAATAAAAAAAAAAATACTTCTATAAATTTGTTACCTGCCTGTGTGGTTGTGTATCTTATGCATGCCTGATGCCTGTGGAGACCAGAAGGGAGGAGAGCCACTTTTGGGTGCTGGTTTGTCTAGAGGTACAGCCATTGTTTTTAATGACCAAACCATCTTTCCAGCTGATGCTCTCACGCTTTTCAACCTTTTACATCTCTTTAAAAAAGACACTTGGCAAATTTTGTTTTTTTCCAGAATTGTTTATGCATACATGCTCCTTTTCTAGTATGCTACAACCCTTGGGTTGGATCCCCAGGACTGTGTGAACTGGATTGATTGGAAGTTCAGGCTCATTATCTTCTATTACATAATGTTCATGACATCCTGTTCTCCCCCCTATCTTCTTGACAGAAGTAATAAGCAAGAGGTCCTATTTACTTTTCTAAGCTTAGCATCATATCATTATATATTTATATATGTATATATAATCACATCTTTTGAGATGTCTGTGTTCAACATGTAGTACAATAATGATTTATTTTCTGATTTCTAGATTTTATGTGTATAAATATAAGCATAATCAAAGAAACAGCCTTAGGACAAAAGAATTTAGGCTCCCCCCTTTAAAAAAATGAAAAATACTGCCCTTTTTCCCCCTTCCTTCTTTTTCCCCCTCATCTTGGTTCTTTCGCTCCTAGTAGAATCTGAGCTGGAAAGAAGCTCAATGTGTTCTCATCGAAGCCCTAACTTGCTATTGTGTTCTCTTAACAATGATCGAATCTTGAAAAAAAAACTTCAGTGGTTTTTGTGAAGGAGAGTATTGAATGTAATTGGGAAGGATCAATTGCAATTGTAATTTGAACTTGAATTCGTGTGTTTGTGTGAGGGCATGCTTGCTTGCTTATGGAGGACATAAGATGGTGTAGGGTCTCCTAGAGCTGTAGTTTATAGGTGGTTGTGAAATGCCAAAAGTGGAACTCATTGAGGCCTTTTTTTTTGAAAAACAAAACAAAAAAACAACTCTTTCTTTCAAGACAGGGGTACTCTGTAGTTCTGGCTGTCCAGGAACACCTTCTGTGTGTGGCCTAGGTTGGCCTCTAAAGTACAGAGACCCACCTGCCGCCTCCTGAGATAACCCTACCTGGCTATCTCTTAGACTTTTTACTTAAATTCAGTTTTTTTCTTTTCCTATTTTTTAAAATACAGGACTAGGCTGCCACTGTTGTATAGTCTCCTCCCCAGTTAGCCTGTTTCTTCTCCCAAATCAAGAATACTTCTCAAGCTCACTCTTGCTCATTTTTTGCTTTTTCACTTGCTCAACAAGGCTTCTCTGTTTTAGTTCATGCCGGCCCGCCCCATTTTGAGTTTCCTTGCCTTAGCCTCTGAATACTGGGATTATAGGTTTTGCCACCATGCTCTGGTTAGTAACTTAACCTTTTCATTTTTTTAAGATTTATTTTTATTTTATGTCTAAGTGTTTTGCTAGCATGTATGTTTGTGTGCCACAATGTATTTCTTTAAGAAGTCAGAAGAGGATGTGAGAATTCCTGGAACTAGAGTTACAGGTAGTTGTAATCTTCATGTGTAGGTACTTGGTGAATGAATCCTGTGTCCTTACATGAACCAGCAAGAGTGCTTCACTGAGAGCCATCACTTCAATCCCTTTACCTTTTTAAAAGAATAATAATTTGCATTCATTCCTATAACAGAGCAGTGTCTTCTGATTGTTTTCTTTTATTCTCACATCTTCCATTGCTGTGTGTAATAAAATAGACATCTTACTCCTATTATTTTTCTTTTTCTCTTTCCTCTGAGTTTTTGGATGATAGCTGATCTGTTCCTCTCTTTTCTGTTCTCTTTTTCTTCCTTAGGAAAAAAACTTCCTTCCACTGCTTCTCTGTTGGCTTGCTCTCAGGGATACTTCTAGCATTTTCCACTTCTAGCACAGGTATTTGTAGGCTATCCCTTCCCTCTTGGCCATGCAGTATCATTTTAATTGTACTGTGTGCTTTCACTTGTTTTCTCAATGGGCATTGGTGGGATTAAATTAACTATTATAGCAATTTTGCTTAAGATTGTATTAGCACTGATTTTCTCTCTTTTTTTTAACTGTGAAAGTATGCATGGAGATTATAAAATGAGCTACAGGAAAGAAAGATCATTTTAGTTTTTCCACTTAGCTAGCCATGTATGTAGTTAGTTCTGTTCTGTGTGGTAATTACTGTCTTTTTTTTAAATATCTGAATTTTCAGCATAAAATAATATAGTAGGAATAATAGAGTACATTGACCAGTTCTTAGAAGGTGTGTAGTTTTCAGAATTCTGTAGTATTCTTTTGCAAGAGAATTTAAATGTCTACATGATTTTTCCATGATTTGAAATTCTATGATTGGAGATTCTAATTTTCCTTTCTACCTCCTGAAGATTTTTCCCCCCTCTATGGAAGAATGGATGTGCCTATTTGAGTGAGATTCTGTTTGTATTAATTCCTGAAAATGAATTTATAAGCTCTAAGGATATGAATATCTTGGGTTCCCATAATAGATTATTAAATTGCTGATTTTTTTTTCAAAAAGATTGGTTTAGCTTATAATTCTATTGCTTTGTGTGCTTCCATTTATCAAAGTGCTAATTAATAGAGCATAGCTTTATTCATTTAATTTGAGAAAAGGGTTGCATGTAGTTCAGTTGTCCTTGGTATTGATTAGCTGAGTAACTGATGATGCAGTGCCGGGGGTTGAACCTAGGACCTAGTGAATGCTAGCAAAGTGTTCTGTCTACTTAGCTACAATTCTATCCCCTAGCAGTTACTTTTAAAAGTGTGTAAAAAAAAAAAAGATGGTCTTGGCAAATGTTAGCCTTTTTGATTGCTGTGAGTTGAATATCTTGCTATATCTTGGCTGGCTTTATGTCATTGCTCATTTCACTGGCTTTGTCTTGATTTCAAAGATGCTTTTCAGTGTAGCTTTTCATCGAAGGTTATTAACTCACTGACCTTAACAGACATATTTCTTGTTTTATGTTTTGTTTTAATCTATAGAAGCCATCAAAATTAAGTTCATTTTTATTCTTTGTTCTTTTTTAAAACCAAGAATAACTTTTCCCCCCCCTGAGTTTTCTTGTGGCTTGATTTTTTTCTTTTAAAGTGCTTAAATCAAATCTGTCTTATCCATATTTAGAAATTGGTCCTGCAAAGTTTCAATAATTACTTGATGGCCGATATTATTACCAGAACTGTAGCTTTTAATGAACACTTTAAAGATTTCTAAGGCTGGTAAGTTGGCTTAGCAAGAAAAGGTAATTGCAGCCATGTGTGAAGATTCTTACTCTATTACTGGACTTAGTTATGGTGGAAGAATGGAACTGACTCTCAAATGTTGGCCTCTGATCTCCACATTGTATTTATTACACATGCCTGCACATACACACATACCCCCCCCCCACACACACACACACATGCGCGCGATAACATTTTAAGCAAAGATTTTAAAATATCAATATTATGTAGAAGCAAATAAATTCAGCTTTGGCTTACTTTTTTTTTTTGTCTTTGGAATACTGTTTAGTATATGGCTGTTTATATCCATGTATCCAGTATCCTGTCTTGCTAACTTAAACTTATTTATTCTTGTCTTTATAATCTAGATTTGTTTATTGACGATCACGCACTGGACTGAATTTAGATTTTCTTGATTGGTCATATTGTTGCAGTGGACAGTGTTTTTTTTTTTTTTTTTTTTTTTTTTTTTTTTTTTTATTTTTTTTTTTTTTTTTTTTTTGAACCTTGTGGAATTGAAAACTTTTTTTTTTTTTTTTTTTAAACTTTATTATTTATTTATTTATTTGCCTTGGTGTTTGCCTGGAACTGGAACTACAGACAGTTGTTAGCTGCCATGTGGGTGCTGGGAATCGAACCCGGGTCCTCTGGAAGAGCAGACGGTGCTCTTAACCGCTGAGCCATCTCTCCAGCCCCGGAATTGAAAACTTTTAATGTTTTTATTTTGTGGTATTAGGATTTGAATTTAGGGTATTAGTTGTACTACTGAGTGACATCCCTGGCCCTGAAGGGATAAGATTCAAATTGGGTAGACAAAGAAAAATAAGAATGTTATTATATTAAAATTTTGGCATATTTCAACTTGTTTTGTTATTTTCCAATTTACATTACTGTAAGAAAAATGACTTTCATTGCTCATTGTTTGAAGTGATAGTTTTTCTTCATTGTCAGTGTGCTGGATTAGAGTCAGCTAGGTGATGTGGTGAGGAATACCTTTTACTGAGGGAAGATCTCTCTCCTAATCCCCCAAGAAGGTAGCATTGTCTTGTGTGCTGGGCTTCTCAGACTACTTCAGAGTTGACAGTCCCTTTTCCATGGTTCTGTCTTGAGTGCTACTGGGTCCTCTTCCACAATCTTACTCAAGAATTTGCCAAGATAAGATTTGCATAGTAGATAAGTGAGCACTCAGTAGGAAATCTAGACTTCAGATCTCTACAAAACTTTATAGATATTAAGAATTTTTTTTTTAAACTTTATTTATTTATTTGCCTTGGTGTTTGCCTGGAACTGGAACTACAGACAGTTGTTAGCTGCCATGTGGGTGCTGGGAATCGAACCTGGGTCCTCTGGAAGAGCAGACGGTGCTCTTAACCGCTGAGCCATCTCTCCAGCCCCAGATATTAAGAATTTATAAAGGGTGTTGACTTAATCTTCATAAAATGATGATTTGAATAAGAGGATGTTAGCATAGCTTTGTCTGGTTCCTTTTTTTCTTCAAAGGATATTGTACTCTAGTATGGTTTGTTAATTTTCACTAGCTTATCAGAACATGAGCATGTTTTGATATCTGTATCTGCCAATACAATTGCTTCATTTAAGTATCACTATATTTCCCCATTATATGAAATAGTCATCCCTTTATACATGTATTTCTCCGTGTGTTTTGTATGTGTGTGTGGGTGTATCAGAGGACAACTTTCTGAAGTTCGCTCTTCTGCCATCATGTGAGTCCTGGGTCTCCAACTCAGATTGTCAGATTTGGTGACAGATGATTTTACTCACCAAGTTATCTTTCATGCCCATTTTTCATTTTAATGTAGCCTGTTCTCTCCTCTAGTGACAGAAATTCTGCAGAAACCTCAGGGCACATTGAACTTCTCCTGACACATTTATTACAGTAATATGTTGGGAGTCCCCAGAATCTTCAGGCAGACTCATTATTTTAAGCCCTTCTTGCTTGTTCAACTGTCACTATGTTCCTGCTGCTTCCAACCATGTTACTCTAAGCCATAACTGATAATTATCATGCATTCATTGCTTTTCCTGTGTTCTTTGGCAGGCTTAATATTAAGCTTATATTCTCAAGTAGACCAGGTCCTCTATTGTAAATAATATGTTTATATATATAACATATATATAAAATCTGGTAATGTTTATTATTTTAAAAACACTGTACAGAGGAGGTTCTGAGGGGAAGAAAAGGAGGAAGAGGTACGCAAGGGAATGTGACAGAGCTTCTTCCCTAAGCTCGCTAGGGGCCAAAAGGGATGAGTTATCTCTCTCGTCCCAGGGTCTCCTCAACTGGCCATGCCCCAATCGGATCCTGTTCCTTGACATCACCAGAATGTACCTGGGTAAATTCTGATTTCCCACTACAATCCTTTTTGCTTTAGAGTTTTTAACAATATTATACCACTATTTATGGTATTATATGCCTGTAATTCAAACACTTCAGACAGGAGGATCTTAAGTTAAAGGCTTGCTTGGACTCAGTTTATGGGTCTTGTATTGACAAGTTCTACTTCTGCAGGGTTTTTGAGCAAATGGTGACTTTTTGCTTTCTTCTTTTCTCCTTTTTTCTGCTATTTGTGAAATAAAACCTGTCAGTAAAGTATGGTATTTTGATTCTCCCACTTTCCCTGCATATTCTCTCTCTCTCTCTCTCTCTCTCTCTCTCTGGCAGAAGAGGGTGTGAGATGTGTCAGATCCCTTGGCACTAGGAATATCTGGTTGTGATTTGCCACATATAGATGCTAGGAAAGGGGAAATCTTTTGATTGCTGGGTCATCTGCCCAACCACATCAATCTTTCATTTTTTTTTTTCTCAGTTAGATTGAAGATATCTTGTTTTGAGGGAAGGGAATTTTATTAGGCCATCTCAGTACTTAAAAGGAAAATTTTTTATCTGCAGTCTTAAATGACTAAAATTGCTGTGTGAAGATGATCATGAACTCTTCTGATCCTTCTGCCTTACTTACTTGTGGCTTGAGCAACTTTTAAAAGCAATTATGGGAGTATTGGCTGAGCAACTTGTAGTTGGTAGACATAGTAGTAGTAAATATTACTGCTAAAATTACTCAATTTAGCCTGGAGTTTTATGAGTTTCCACCTTCAACACTATATTGATAATGGTGAAAAGAAAACTGATATTGGCTGAGGAACAAGATTGACAGTGGTTGCCTTGGTTGTTTTTTACTCCCATAAAGCAGCCACCATTTTCCAGTTGGAAATTGCAAACTCTTGACACCCCCCCTTCTTCCACTGTACCACTTTGTGCTGGATATTGAATCCAGTGCTGTGAATATGTTAGAGAAATTACTCAAAACATTCTCTCTTTTTTAAATATTTATTTTATATGTGTTGGTGTTTTGACTGCATATATATCTGTGAGGGTGTTGGATCCCCTAGAACTGGAGTTACAGACAGCTGGGAGCTACCTTGCAGGTGCTGGGAATTGAACCTAGGTCCTCTGGAAGAGCAGCTAGTGCTCTCCCCACTTTGTTTTTCAAGACAGGGTTTTCTCTGTGTGTAATCCCAGCTGTCCTGGAACTCACAAGATTCACCTGCCTCTACCTCCCAAGGTATGTGCCACTACCACCCAGCATGCAGCTAGTGCTCTTAACTCCTGAGACGTTTTTCTAGCTCCAATTATTGATTCTTTTTTTTTATTTAAGATTTATTTATTTATTATGTATACAGTACAGAAGAGGGCACCAGATGTCATCATAGATGGCTGTGAGACACCATGTGGTTGCTGGGAATTGAACTCAGGACCTCTGGAAGAACAATCAGTGCTCTTAAGTTCTGAGCCATCTCTCCAGCCTCCAATTATTGATTCTTAATAGTACATACAAAGTAGGATCTACATATTTGTAAATATTCTTGGCTAAGTGTATATCTTGGTAAAATTGAGTTCAAAAGCCATGCATTTACAGATTGAGAAATATATGTAAAAGTAAGATGATAGAAGTGCTCAGATCATTTCTCATTCTTTTTTCCCTCTTTTTTTTAGACAGGATTTTTCTGTAGCCTTGGCTTGCCTGCCTTGTAACTCACTCTGTAGACCAGACTGGCCTCAAACTCAGAGATTCCCTGCTTCTGCCTCCTAAGTGCTGGAATTAGAATGTGTGCCAGCACTGCCCGCCTTGTTCATTAAGATGGTTCATACTCAGAATTCCCTCTGAGGGAAGGTTCAATATGACTAAATTGGTGTGTTTTTTTTCTTTTCTTTTCTTTTCTTCTTACATAGCATCTTCTTTTTAATGTACTAAGGGCCAAGTACTGGAGTGGTTAGGAACAATTTAATAGTTAGAAGTGCAGGCCTTTATTTTGATCAGTGTTTTATTTTGAAAATTTTGGAAATTGAATAATTGGGCACAGTCTCGTCTCACCTTTCTTACCTAGTGGCTGTGTGTGGTAAGTCCCCTCTTCTTACCTAAGAAAATGGAACCATGACTTCCTTGGTACCATTTGAAGATTAGGATTAGTTTAGAGAATGTATTTAGTGATTATAATGGATTTTTACCCAGGCTTTACAACAGTCATTGATTGTATTTCATGAGGTACTGAGCTCTACAGCACTAAATACGTACGTCTCCCCCCCCCAATTGTTTTGATTTTTTCCGCTTTTCCCTGTAATCTGTATAATGTGGGAGTGAGTGGGCTAGAGGGTTGTCTCAGTGGTTAAGAACACTGGCTGCTCTTTCAGAAGTCCTGGGTTCAATTCCCAGCACCTACATGGGAGTTCACGACTGTCTGTAATCTATCTCCAAGTGATATGACACTCTCACACAAACATAAAGGCAAAATACTAATGCACATTGAACATAAAAATAATTTAAAAAGAGTGAAACTAAGGTGAACTCTAAAGTTACAATTTATTATTTTTTTTCCCCTCTTTCTGTTTTCTCTGTGTAGCCATTGCTGTTCTGTAGACTAACTAGGCTGGCCTCAAACTCAGATCCACTTGTCTCTGCCTCCTGAGTGCTGAGATTAAAGGCATGGGCAGCAGGTTATCCAGCAGGTTCTAACTTCTTAGAGACTTCTTTTCTGGCTTTTTGCTTGGCATCATATGGAGGTTTGAAATTTCTTGCCTTTACTATAGGCAAGAAATGCTGAAATGCTCTTTTGATTGCTGATTTTCTTCTTCCTCTTCTTCCTACTCTTCCTCTTCCAGACAAGGTTTTTTTTCTTTCTTTTTTTTATTTAACTTTATTATATGTGCATTGGTGTCAGATCCCCTGGAACTGGAGTTATAGACAATTGTGAGCTACCATGTGGGTGCTGGGAATTGAACCCAGGTCCTATAGATGAGCAGCCAGCCAGCGCTCTTAACTACTGAGCCATCTCTCCAGCCCCTCTGATAGGGTTTCTTTATGTAACAGTCTTGGCTGTCCTGGAACTCACTCTATAGACCAGGCTAGCCTTCAGAGTGCTGGGATTAAAGGTCTATGCCACCCCTGTCAAGTACTGACTGGTTTTAAAAGCAGACTTCAAGCTGGGGGAATTTCAGTAGAGCATCTAGTTGATGGGTTACTTTGTTTTATGAAATAGACTTGAGGACAAAGACTAGAATAATTAATATATTTGTCCTGTTGTGTATTGCATATAAATTGGTAGTGAGTAAACCCAATATACTTGTTGAAATAGGTTAGTACAATAATTCGCAACCCTCCCAGATACAGGTTTCCTTGTGATCAATCATAAATATAAGACCTGCCTTCACTAGGGGTGTGTTGTGTGAGATTTCTGACCCTGTTTGGGTCAGAGGTCCCACCGGCCCGTGGCAGCTTTTACACCCCCCTCCCCCCAAATGACTCAGGTGCTTATATTAATTTCATTCTGTTTGGCCTGTATCTCAGGCACATTGCTAGCTAGGTCTTTCATTTTTAATTTAACCCATTTCCATTAATCTGTCTGACCATGGTGTGCCTCACCTGGGCCCCTTACATCTTTCTTCGGTGGTTGGATGGAGTCTGCCCCAATTCCACTCTCCTACCTGTCTCAGATTTCCTGCCCACTACTGTGCCCTACACAGGCCAAAACAGTTCCTTTATTTACACCATACAGATGAACGTTCCCACCACAGGGGTGTACCAGGAATCCACACTAGATACTTCTTCGTGTAGTCACCTTGTTTTGAGGAAGATTTTTCTCACTAATACTGGCAGTCACCAATTCTGTTAATCTAGTTCACCAGTGATTTCCAGGTATATGCTTGTTTTCATTTAGCACTGAGACTACATGTGGTGCTGATGGGCCTGGGAATCTGAGTTCAGGTCTTCATCCTTTTATAACAGGTGCATTTTTAGGGTGGGAGAGATGGCTCAGTGGTTAAGAACACTGAGTGCTCTTCCAGAGGATCCAGGTTCAGTTCCCAGCACCCACATGCCAGCTTACAACTGCTTGTAACTCTAGCTTCAGGGCATAAAACAAAAATAAATAAATCTTAAAAGGTTAAAAAAAAAGCAGGTGCATTTCCATAGAGCCATCTCCTAAACCTGTTCTTTGTCCTCCTAACCATATTTTTTGAGATAGGGTCTTATGTGGCCCAAGATCGCTTCACAATCACTATGTAGTCGAATTGTCCCTGAAATCCTTAAGACGTGTTTCAAATAAACTTAATTTTTTTGGAAGACAAAATTAATTTTATGTTACTATAAGGTTCATGTTTTTATCCACACAAATTTGGAGATATAATTAAGTCTCCAATGCACTTATATGACAATATGGATTCTGTGTAGGGAGGAGGGGAATTTTTTTCTTTTGTAGCTCAGGGTAACCTTAAATTATTCTCTTATGCTTTCAGACATTTAAAAATCTGTATAACATGGGGATTCTATAGTTGTTGACTTGCCATTTATTTCATTTTCCTAATATTAAGTGCAACATTCTCACTGACATTAAGTATAGATCTCCTTTAATCTTATGACTTTGTGTCTTTTGGGTATACTGGGAGTTCTGTTTTGGTGCTAGCAGGGCCTCATTGCATACTAAGTCATATGTTTTACCACTTATTTAATTCCCAAATTCTACAGATTATATGTAGGTAATCCTTTAATCTACCAATGTTCTGACTAAATTGCAGTTATAGTAAACACTCATGCTAAAATACAACAGGTGTTTGAGACTTGCTTTTAAGATAATCTTGGAAGTACATAATCTAGAGTTGATTATAGTTTTCCTTTTAAATTCTAGCTATTGTTACTATTTTGTTTTTTGTTACAAACTCCATGTAGATTAGGCTTGCTTTGTGTGCCTGTGCTTCAGATGCTGAAGCATGCACCTTTATGCTGAGCTTTATAGGTTGCCAGCCCCCCAGCTATCTATATACTTAACATTGGTGTCAGTATAATGTGGAAGTTGGTTAGTAGGCACTTTTCTCAACATTACTATATAAAGTCCAATGGTGAAAGATGTTTCAATTAAAGAGAAAAAGACCTGGTAATATGTGAAAACATTACAAAAAATTAGTTCCAAAGACCACTGAACTTCACTCAGTCAGAATCATAGAAGCTCAGAGGAATATCCCCATCTTTATAAGATCAAAAGGGGAGACCCTACCTGATCTGGTGGTTATAATTCTTTCTATGTTGTGGTGCTAGGGATCAGACCCAAGGCTTTTTTTTATTTTATTTTTTTAAAGATTTATTTATTTATTATGCATACAGTATACAGAAGAGGGTACCAGATGTCATCATAGGTGGTTGTGAGCCAGCATGTGGTTGCTGGGAATTGAACTCAGGTCCTCTGGAAGAACAGTCAATGCTCTTAACCTCTGAGCCATCTCTCCAGCCCCCCAAACCCAAGGCTTTTGAAGCATGTAATTACTTAGTCACTAAGTTAAATAAAGAAGAGCTATTACCTTTTTTCCAAAACAGATAGTGAAAATGACTAGTGTTTTTGTGCAGTTGTACAATGATTCAAAACAATTTTATTTACTTATTTATCTATTTAATGTGTGAGTGTTCCACACTGCAGGTTTCATGTGGGTCCTGGGGATAGAACTCAGGTAGTCATGCTTAGTGGCAAGTGTCTTTACCTGCTGAGCCATCTTGCTAACCTTATACAGTAGTTTTTAAAAGCATGAGTCACTTAAAATGAGAATAGCACTCAAATGATTTAAAGGATCTGCACTGTTTTGTTTGTTGTTCTTTTTGGTTTTTTGGTTTTTCAAGACAGGGTTTATCTGTGTAGCCTTGGCTATCCTGGACTTGCTCTGTAGACCAGGCTGACCTTGAACTCAGAGATCCTTTTTCTTTGCCTTCTAGTGCTGGGATTAAAAAGTAAGCATCACCATTGCTCATCTGAATTTTGGTTTTTTGATCTGACAGAATAGAGTTTACTTTTTTGTGACCTGATACTGAGAATTTATAGGCTGTTTTCTAGCTCATTGAAGGCCGTAGTAAGGTTATAAATGTATTCTATATTTAGCACTGTAAACAAAATTTTAATGGAGTTTAATAAAAACCAAAGAGTAGTTCTGCTTTTATAGTAGAATAATTTTTGATGATAAAGAATTACTGTTTTTTTTTTTTTGTAATTTATTGGGGTTATATACCATTTTACTTACTTACATGTAATGTATTTAATTTGTGGTGTATGTGTTTATCATATAGTGGAGCCAGTGCATGCACTTATGGAAGCAAGAGGTTGGTGATGGTTTTTTTCGAGGCAGGGTTTCTTAGTAGTGTAGCCCTGGCTGTTCTTAAAACTAGCTCTATAGGGGCTGGAGAGATGGCTCAGCGGTTAAGAGCACCGTTTGCTCTTCCAGAGGACCCGGGTTCGATTCCCAGCACCCACATGGCAGCTCACAACTGTCTGTAGTTCTAGTTCCAGGCAAAACACCAAGGCAAATAAATAAATAAATAAAGTTTTTTTTAAAAAAAAAAAAAAAAAAAAAAAAACTAGCTCTATAGATCAAGCTGGCCTTGAACTCTCAGAGAAAGGTGTACACCGCCACACCTTCTCAGTTATTATTTCTTAAAAAGATATTTAGCTTTGGATGAATAATTTGTGATTTTTAAACTATAAAACTTTTAAGGACAGCTCAGCAGTGGATCACTTTTCCAGCATGTGAGGTCCTGAGTTCATTTTCTAGTACAGATATAACAAAGTACAGGAAAACTATGATATAAGATATAAATATTCTATTGCTATTAAATCATCCCCCCAAAAAATATTATACCTCTCTTTGTAAATAACTATAGAACAATTTGCAAAGTTAGGACCAAACCCAGAAGCTACCGTGTAATCAGCCTAAATTATACCCGTTATGTTACTTTTAGAAAAGTAACTCTCTCGAGTATCAGTAACACTGTGCTCTCATTCTTTATTAGCAATTACTGCTAAGAAAACCTTGGATGCCAATTGTTTTTACTAAGATGCGTTTTTTGATAGATGTTTATGTGCCCTTTTATTGCATATGTAAATATCTTGTAGACCGTGACTGAAGTTACACAATTTCTTTAAACTTACTTTTAGAGTAATGATAGCATTGATACTAAAATTTGTCGTAAATAAACAAAATATAGGTGTATCTCTGTGAACTAATGTTTTATGGTAATTGTTACTATCTCCAGGATGATGTATGTGTACATTTACACACGTGTGTTTTCTATTAATACTGTCTTGATTATATGTTTTATTTACTATTTGATACCCACATTGATTTTTCTATTAAAAACCAGGTTGAGAATGGGTTCATCTAGCTCTATATTTACTATCCTTACTTGAATTTTAATGTACAAATAGGTAACCATCATTTTCTGAATCACAGTTGTTTGTTTCTCTCTCTTTTTTTCTTTCTTCCTTTCTAAACAGGTTCTCTCCCTACCCTCTGTGCTTGAGATTGAAACTAAGATCTTGTGCATGATAGTTAGGCACATACTTTACCACTGGTCTGCGTACTCAGCTATAATAAACTTTTAAAACATTACCGTTTCTTAAGTTTAAAAACTGTACATTTATGGGATACTATGCAATGATATGTTTTGAAGTTACATTATATAATGTTAAACATACCAAGTTAAATATACCTGTTATTTATCATTTTTTCTTTGTTAAGACATGCAAAGTTCAATTTTTGGAGTATATAATATATTGTCATTTAGTGAACCTACTGTGCATTAGCATACACTGTGATATTAAAAGTAGTGCTTTTGCTGTGTGTGTGTTTTGTGTGAAAATATTTGAATTTCTGTAATGAAATTTGAAAAACTTAAGTGAACACTGCATTTTAGTAATTGATACTTAGGAATCTTAACCTTTGGGTATAGAGGTGGTAGGTTCTAAGACAAAATTACTTGACTCATATTATATGATAGGATCACAGTTTGATGAATATTTGGAAGAAGTGTAGGTCAATTATGATTTGGGAGACTTTTTAATATGTAAAAATTTCACTTTCGATATTGTATTTGCATCTCAGTGTCCTGATAGATTTCTGTTTTGATTTTCTGCTGACAGGTCACATTTAGGGCAGGCAAAACATAAGGGATATATCCCTCCTGAGAGTAGAAAATCTAATTTTAAGGCACCCAAAGTGCAATCTAATACTACTTCTGAACTGTCAAGGGGACACCTTTCTAAAAGGTAAATTTTCACATTGCTTGTACAATTTCAAGGGAGACTTAAATTGCATTTGAATTACTGCATAGCATTAAAGCTTACAAGATTATCTGTTATTACACAAGTTTTTTTTTTTTATCTGTGTATATTTTCTTTCCAGTGTTATCGCTGATAAGATACCTTAGACAATGAAATTTTTACTTGTTTGGGAGCGATGGGGTTTCTCATTTACCCAACAAATAAACCATGGTAGACTTTAAGCAAACAAACAAGCAAACAAAAAACCCTAACCCTCTTGTATGTGTGTATCTGTGTGTACATGGGTGTCAGTGTCCACAGGGGCCAGCAGAGGACATTGAATTCCCCATAGTTACATATACTTGTGAGCCTGAGTGTTGAGAACTGAACTCAAGTCTTATGAAGAGCAGCAAATCTCTTAATTGCTTGTGCCTCATTTGAAGATATCATTTAATTACCATTTTCTTCAATGCTGATTGTCAGAGCCTGTTTAAGTCATTATTATTTTTTTGTTTGTCCAAGTCAGTATTCTTTGGTGATTGTTAGCCACCATGTGGGTGGGTGCTGGTAATCGAACACTGATCCTCTGTAAAAACAGCAAGTTCTCCTAAAGGAGCCATCTCTCTAGATCTCCAGTTGGTAGAAAAGCTTTGCAAAGGGGTGTTTCTCTGAAGATTATTTAAGATGGTGTCAGAAATGTGCTAATTTTTTCCACATGTTGGGAAAACATTTGTCCTTTAGAATGGAGCTTCAGTACTCTAGCTTAGTGGTTATGATCCACTAAGCGCTCCCCCCCCCCCCAAATAAACTCTTTTGATGAGGAATGTTAGTGTCGGCAATCTTTGGACCAAGAGTACTCTTACTTTGAGCTGTACATGGTGGCACAAGCCTGTAATCCTAACGCATGAGAATAGAGGCAGGACTAGTTTTCAAAGACAGTCTTAGCTGAGACTCTAGTTATAGACTGTTCTGGGCTATGAGAGCGATAGATGATAATACTTCTTCCCCACCCCTATAAGAAGTACTTTAAAAAACCAAGCCCTTTTCTTCCATTTTTGAATTATTTGAAACTTCACAGAAATTGTTCCACCCCTATTCTCCCCCTATTACTTAGTCCAGAGATTTAGGGGAGTTGAGAACTTAAGTGTTAGATGATAGATTTATTGTCTACTAACCTCTTTTCTTATCTTACCTCATAGAAGCTGCAGTTCATCATCTGCTGTCATAGTTCCACAACCAGAGGATCCAGACAGAGCCAATACTTCTGAAAGGCAGAAAACGGGGCAGGTGCCTAAGAAAGACAATTCTCGAGGAGTGAAACGCAGTGCTAGTCCAGACTACAACAGGACCAATTCTCCTAGCTCTGCGAAAAAGCCTAGAGCATTTCAGCACATTGAGTCTCTTTCAGAAACCAATAAGCCACATAGTAAGTCAAAGAAGAGACATTTAGACCAGGAGCAACAACCGAAATCTGCACAATTGCCATCAACAAGCAAGGCTCACACCAGAAAGAGTGTGGCTGCTGGTAGTTCACGGAGTCAGAAAAGAAAGAGGACAGAGGGTTCTTGTGTAAAGAGTGGTTCTCGGTCTGAATCAACTGGTGCCGAAGAGAGATCTGCAAAACCCACCAAGCTGGCTTCAAAATCAGCCACCTCAGCCAAAGCTGGGTGTAGCACCATCACTGATTCTTCTTCTGCTGCCTCTACTTCCTCCTCATCTTCGGCTGTAGCCTCGGCCTCTTCTACTATACCACCAGGTGCCAGGGTGAAACAAGGAAAAGACCAGAATAAGGCCAGGCGTTCCCGTTCAGCATCCAGCCCTAGTCCCAGAAGAAGTAGCAGGGAAAAAGAACAGAGTAAAACTGGTGGCTCTTCAAAATTTGATTGGGCTGCTCGCTTCAGCCCTAAAGTTAGCCTACCTAAAACAAAACTGTCTCTTCCAGGGTCTTCTAAGTCTGAGACATCAAAACCTGGACCTTCTGGATTACAGGCCAAGTTAGCAAGTAAGTTTGGCAGACTATATTTCTTTACTGAGAGAACATCTCCTGGTTTGGTCAGGAGTGATTATACTTTCAAGTTAGTTTTATATTTATTTTCTTAGATTTTATCTCTGGCAGTGCATGCCAATTAAAATTTGTAGAGACAGGAATATATTACTGCTAAGTAATCTCATTTTAGTGTCTGTATGTCTTTACAACATCTTCTGATCAGTCATTTTCTATGTCAACATGGGGGGAAAGTTGGTGTTCTGTACTAGATTTTAAGTGAAATATTTCGACTATTTAAGTTGCTTTTAAACGATGGTTATTTCCACATTCTGTTGGGTACTTAAGTTAATGGAAAGAATATCATTGTTCTCTTGAAGCTTGTATGAGAGTAGAAACAATATTTTCCAAGCAAAGAATCGGATGGAAAAAGCATAGTGTTGCATTTTCTTTTTTGAACTAGCCTTGGTGATGGACACAGACAAATATGCACGCGCACACATGCCCTTCCCTTCCCAAAAAGGACATATACACCCACTCCAGCCCCTTTCTCAGGAGACTTTCTCCTTATAACTGGGGTGAACAGATGATTCTTTACTTTCTTTTTTTCTTTTGGTGAGGATGGGGAGGGTAGCATGTCTCTGTGTAGTCCTGGCTGTCCTGGAACTTGCTCTGTAGACCAGGTTGACCTTAAACTAAGAGATCTACCTGCCTCTGTTTCCTGACTGCTTGGATTAAAGGCATAGGTGGCCACCACCTGGCCCTTTTTATATTTAGTAACAGGTTTAAAGGTTTTAATTTTCTTTCTGCTTTTAAATCTTGACAGAGTCTCAGCATGTTGCTCAAACTAATTTCAAGCCCTGTGGTCTTCATTCTTTAGCCTGGAATTGCAGGCATATAGCGCAGTACTTTGGAGCTCAGGTAGTTTTCTTTTTGAGTCCTCTTATAAGATTGGCTAGATACTATGATGTTCCTTGGTTATTGAAAGCCTTTAGTAGTTGCTGCCAGCGTTTTTTTTTTTTTTTTTTTTTTTTTTTTTT
>PVIH01016799.1:0-19030 GCA_004025045.1 Sigmodon hispidus
TGTGTGTGTGTGTGTGTGCGTGTATGTGTGTGTGTGTGTGTCTGGAAACTATATTTGGGAGGCTTCTGCTCTGGGCAGAATGAAGTGAACACTTCACTCTATTCCTTCTGTTACATTTAGCTGAAATCCCTGAGCAAGTATAAAAACAAATACAAGGCTCTGGAAGGTTATGAATAAATAGGCAGGCCGTGGGCCAAGGGCCATAATCCCAGGAAACAGCATAATGATTTCTTTTTGCCTAACATTTCCCAGGCTTGGTGGGAAAACAAATACCTGTTGTTATCTCTAGCCAAACAACCAAGACAGAAACTTCCAGACAATGACCACTCTGGCAGGCCAAATATAAACTGTGAACTCTCATGCGTCCAGAAGACATTCTGAAAATTCCAGTTGAACCTGGGACAGCATCAGAGAAAGCCAAGAAGGAATTCAGGACTTTCATACCCACCAGCCAGTAATGAGGCTCCCCAGGCACCTGCAGAGGTTCACCTGGCCAAACCAAATGGGAATCTTATGCTTCCTAGCAGCAGTGAGGCAGACATCTCTTTTTCTATCCAGATGATATAGGTCTTAAAAAATTTTAGTTAAGGTAGATCTCTTTTTCTATCCAGATGATATAGCTCTTAAAAAACTTTAGTTAAGGTAGAAGGATTACACACTGCGAAAATGTTCTGGTATTAATCAAAACTCCCTCACCCATACCAAAACCTCAGAACATCTCAAGCTGGTCTCAGTCCCAAGATGATAGAGACATTGGCATTAGACACTTATCGTTTGTAAAAGGACTTAATTTGTACAAAAGAGAATTTCTTGGAAGGAAAAAGGGATCAACAAGGAGAGTGTGGAGCTGGGAGAGGGTGGGGCCAAATAAGGCCAAAGTATAATGATACATGTACAAAAATATCATGTCATGTGTTGCTTTGTATACTAACCAAATAATTAAAAATTACTCATTGAGCAATTGTAAACCTATGTGAAGCAAACAAAATGCCCAAAGCCAGGCTGGGAATATAGCACAGTCATAGTGCACTTGCCTAGCATGTATGAAGCCCCAAGTTCATTGCCAACATCAAAAATTACAGAACCCCAGCAAAGAAATAGAAGATATATATAGTATATATATATATATATATATATATATATATACATATATATAGTATTGCTACCAAGCCATGACTGGTACTGAACCAGTCTAAACCGCCAATGACTCAAGGTTGTTTGGGCCAAGGAAAAAGATTTACTTAAAATGAAACACGAATTCCAGTTGGTATTTGATGAAAACTCAGAGCCAGATGTTGGGGAAAAGCTGGAATATCAGAGAGAGAAAACAGATCACAGTCAATTCTCACCCAGACAACTTCTCAAGGTTAAAACTATCTTCCTCAGCCTGGCTCCTCATCGCTTCTACAGAATAAATCTGTCTTCCTATGCCTGCCTTAAATACCTTCTTTGCCCAGTTGTTTCACTCCCAGGTTCAGCTCTGCATCATATTCTAGAGTTAGTATTAAAGGTGTGAGCTATTACTGTTTGGTAGTTAGGCCTTGTACTCACAGAAACACAGAAAGATCTCATCTCTGGATTAAAGGTGTAGGCCACCACTCCTGATGTTTCCCCATGCTAGGATTAAAGGAGTGAGTTACCACTCTCTGACCCTTCTGGCTTGATTGTGGGTGGGTCTGTTCTTTGATATTCCACACTGGTTTTATTAAATATAAAATATATCACCACACTGAAAAGCCATCAAGCCGAAGATGGATGGTATGACGAGCAAAGACTCTGGAGATCTATGGTGTGTGTCTCTGTGTTACAGGGAAAGAGAAAGGAGCTGGAATAATAAGCAAGAAAGTTGCTGACTAGAGACTTTTGGCCAATGCTCCATTGCCCTGGATTGGGATGCTGTCTTTATCTTGACATCATCAGCCCTAGAGAGGAACAAAGCTTAAGTAGGTTTAAGTCAAATGAATTTTACAGTTCCAGAGAAGACATTTCTTAAGTGGTTAATATGACTGTGTGCAGAGTTGAGCAGAAATCTGGCCCAAAGGTAAAGACTGTAGAGGGAGACACTGATCCAATATGGAGGCAGCAGTATCAAGCTTGATTCATCCTGTCTTAGTCACCTTTGAGTCATCTGTATCCCCATGTGAAAAGTCAGTGCTTTCAGCCTGAAGAGTTACCTAGGTCATCATTAGCATATGCCCACATGTCTCAGAGGTAATGGATCATAAAGCCAGTAGGAGAATAAGAATATTGTTCAGGTATATAACCTTCAACATTAGCTATCAACTAAAAACAAATGAGCTAGATTCATGGCTACAAACCCAAATGGATAATTTAGAACTGAAATGCACAATAACATTAAAAGGCTGACCAACAGGATGAATGGAGCAGAGGAAAAAAAAAAAAACCCAATCACCTGGACTACCAGACATTAGAAATTACTCAAACTGAACAGCACAGAAGAAACAGACTGGAGAAAAGCCAAATAAACAGAGCCAGGACCTGTGAGGCCCATAACTAAAGATACAGCAGCTCTATCTTCAGGGTGCTGGGGGAGAGGGCAGCTGGGAGGGAAAGGGGTAGCTGAGAAGGGGAGGGGCACCTGAGAGGGCATTCTAAGTAGCAACTAGATTTTCCTCCAATTTGGCCGGATCTACAGATAGAGAAAAAAACTAAGCAAAATCCAAACAATAAACCTAAGAAATCCACACCAAAACACATGACATCTAAGTTTCAAAAACTGAAAACAAAATTTTAAAGCAGCCAGAGAAAAGCAATAAAAACAGTGAGAACATTCTCAATGAAGGAAAATTAGAGGAATGTGTCCCCAGCTGACTTGTTGTAGATGAATGACTAAATAAAGCTCTATAAACAGAATGAAAACAAAAGAGGGAACCTTGGAATAGAATGAAAGAAGAATGACGTAAGCGACACATGGCTCAGTACATAGCCTTGAGTGTTTTAAGACACACTTGACTGTTGAAGCAAAATCATACCATTGTTTTTTGGCGCTTTAGTGAAGAGAATTTGATTCACAATCCTCTAGTTTATTCAATGAGGTGCAGTGACTGCTCTGACTTTCATCTAATTTTCTCAGCTAAGCACAGGAGTGGAACCATCACCTAATATACGATGACAGCTGGAGGAATGAAAGGAAGTTCATTGTCACATGCTTAAGTAATTGTAAGATAAAACAACACTGAGCGGTCACTATACACCTATTAGGACAGGCAGGATCACCACCTGCTGGGCAGCCAGCTGGGGGGGGAGAATTCAGGGCATCTTTTCTAACTGAGGGAATTATAACAGGAAAAAGACACACATTCTTCATGGTTTCCTTCAGACCTTTTTTTTATTCTGCATTTGCATTATCTTTTCTTATTTTCCTGGTAATTTCCTTCTCCCCCAGTTCCTTTGAACTCTCACATTCCTGATGTTTTCCTTCTAGCTCATTTTAGCTCTCTCTATCTCTATTCTTTCCCTTATAGTTTATAAACCACAGCAAAATTTTTCAGGCAATACAGAAATTACAATGTGTTTTATGTTCTGTTTTTCAAGTGAAT
The DNA here is from genome assembly GCA_004025045.1 of Sigmodon hispidus. Classification (NCBI taxonomy): domain Eukaryota; kingdom Metazoa; phylum Chordata; class Mammalia; order Rodentia; family Cricetidae; genus Sigmodon; species Sigmodon hispidus. The sequence continues at coordinate 3,561 of PVIH01016799.1, forward strand.
AATTACAATGAATACAAAACAAGCAGTAAAAAACAGCATGTTTTTCATATCCCTTTCAAGATTAAACATTTTACATATTACAAGTGAAAAGCAAATTATTCTAAAAGCCCATGTACATTCATATCCAAGCAACTTACTATAGATTAACCATGTAGTTGAGTAAGGTATTCTTTTCATTCGTGTCTTTTACTGGCAGGATGCATTTTGCAGTTACAAAGAAAGGGCCAATTACTTTATTACTTATCCTAAAAAGTAATCTTATAAGCAATCTTAAAGGAATCATAAACCTAAACTTTTATATATGAAGAAGAATCAGCCAGCTCTACTTTAAATCTTTGGGGTATATGCCCACTCAACAATAGTTTTTGTATCAGGAGATTGAGGAAGCGGGTACAAGGTGCTGGCAAATGTGCTGTTCCAACATGGTGCTGCCAAAGCACACCACGTGCCAAGGGCACGCCCCTTTCAGCCATACACATGACCAGGCGTGACCGTGTTAACCTGCGCACACCTGCACCCTTATAAGATAAACACCCGTGTGGCCCGTTCTCAGTCTCTTTTCCCTTCTGTCTGCATCTTCTCTTCCCGAAAGCTTCTCCCAAAAGCCTTTCAAACAAACTCTAGCGTGGGTTACTGGTTCTGTGGTTTGTTTCCCACACACATTAACAACACAAGGAATTAATCATCACCTTTGGTCATCAAGCATTTCTAGCAAGGAAAGTGTGTGTCTGCTAGTAATGCCTGGGCTGCTTTGCTCTTGTTCCCTGACCTTAAAGGGTTCCTTCTGCATTCAGCTATCTGCCTTTCTAAAACTTTAGATTATCTTCTTGGGTTTTTACCTCAAAGCTATTTGACAAAAACAACTTAGTCTAACTTTAAGTTATTTTCATGTCTTTGCTTCATCTGTGACACACTCCAAAACCTGTAAACATATCGCCAAGCAATAAGGTTAAAAGAATTTAAGCTAGCTGGGATAACTGGGACTCAATATTTTTTAAAATCATTAACCTAAGTCACAGTCTATATGGCTCCTCAATAGAAGCTCATGTGTTGTAGCTGTGTGACACTTCCTTGTTTATATTTTTAATCATCAAAACTCTATTTAAACTAACATTATAATTTAGAGACTGCATCTTATGAAAAAAAATCATCTTCATAATAACCCACAGGTAAAAATGCCCAATAAAACAGAATGTTTCCAAGAGATAAACACACTACATTATCGGCAGTAGGGATCTCCCCACACCCATTCACACCATGCCACACACCAGAAAAAGATGGCAGCAGCAAACATGTAAAGGCCCAGCGGAAGGAAAAGACATTCTGAGGTGTGGTCTCAGGGCCTAGCCTCAGGGAGTTTTCTCCTAGTGGGCTGACACCTTGACCTTCAATTGCCACTTGCTGCCCCTCTGACACAACCAATGGCAGATCAGCATCCAAAATCTGACACTATCAAATGCTGGCATGAATGTGGGTCAAGAGGTTAATGAGTAATCAGTCAATACTGGTCAGAATGCAAGATGGTGTAGCCACTTTGGAAAAATTTGGCTGCTCCATTAAAACAAAACAAAAAATGCACCACATATTCTTACTGTACAAACCAAACAGCAGGTTCTTTTGTAGTTAACCAGTTGAGTTGAAAACTTATATACATGTAAAACACTATATAGCTTTATTCATAATTATCAAAGTTTGAAGGCAACCATGAGGTCCAAGCTGATAGACAGGATATGGTTCACTCATCCACACCAGGGGAAACTTTTATGTGAGGAAAAAAAGAGGTAGCAAGTGGTAAAGGGCAAGGGGGAAACTTTAGCACTAATAGCTCTAGGTTCTAGATCTATTGCACTCTGAAAAAGCAAAACTGAATACAGGAAAAGACCAGTAGTTGTCAAGGGTGAGTAAGAAAACAGAGATGAAGAGAGAAAGTCAGAGGATGAGGGGGCTGAAGTGTACAGCGCCATAATGTCAGCGTGCCTCCTCAGTGTAACGTGGAAACAGGTAGGATTGTCTGATGAGTGACATGGGACTCTCCCCAAGTTGCCTGACAACAAGCTAGCTTGAGACAGGACAACGACCCCAAACACCTTCTCCCAGTGGGACAGGCTACTCCAAGACTCCACTTCCAAAGCAACCAATTGGTTTTCACATTTTTCTCAAGTGCAGAAAGTTGTACCTAGTCTCAAAATATCCCCAAATTCTCTGGGTGCTTTTTCCCCTTAATATTACTATAAACTATTAAGATCTAAATAGCCTGGTAAGGTTCCAAACCACAGGGTCACTCATGCCTAACGCACAGAAGTCAGAACTGTGGGAAGACTCTCTATAACACTAACACACACACATACCACACACCACATGTACATACACACACACACACACACACACACACACACACACACACACACACACCAGGATGCTAAGGAGATAGGAAATCAGCTCTTTTGTTTTTACAGGATTCTGGGAGTAAATTCAAGGACTGCACTTGCAAATCATGTGCTTGTTGTTGTAAATGATTTCTGACCCTATTTGGGCCAGCAGTGGCATTTACCCCCCCCCCAAAAAAAATAGACTCAGACACTTATATTAATTTCATCCTGTTTGGCCTATGTCTCAGACACATTTCATCTTAATTCAACCCATTTTGATTAATCTACTTGGCCACATGGCCGTGGCCATGCCTCACCTGTGCCCCTTACATCTTCTTTGGCAGCTGCCTTGAGTCTGTCTCTCTCGGCACTCCTCCTACCTGAAACTCAATTTCCCCGCCTACTTCTACAGGCCAAAACAATTCCTTTATTTACAGCATACAGAGGGAACATTCCCACCACAGCTTGTAATCCCAGTGCTGAGGTGGTAGATACAGGTGGAACCCTGGGGCTCACTGGCTACCTACTCTAGCCAATTCCAGGTCAGTGGAAAAACAAAAAAGATGGACATCATCTGCAAAATAATACCTGAGGCTTTCCTCTGGCCTCTATTTGTGCCCACACATGCACCTGCTCAGGCACACACACACACACACACACACACACACACACACACACACGCACACAAACACACAGAGAAAGGGAAAAAGAGAGAGATGGATAATACAGTCAATAAATACTTGTAGAATAATAATAAAGAAATGACTTTATTACAATTGGACTTTGAGCAGTGATAATTATGTTCTGAGTTCAAAGAGAGAAAGCACAAAAGATATGAGATCAAGTTCAAATTCAGTTTATTGTTAAGTCAGAGAATTTAGTTTTATTCTGTGGGACAAGCTTGCTTGCAGCACTTGTGAGTCAGGGCTTGGCACAGCTCCCCAGGGAACACTGAGCTCTTCAGAGCCAAGACAGTCATCCAGAACACCATACCTGCTCTGCAAGTTGGAGGTGTAAGAAAGTTCTCAAGCTCCTCATAGATTAGTTTCACCTGATCTGAAAATCATCAAGCAAGACAAATTCAGGTCCAAAAACACTGCATGAGGGGAAAAACCACTTTATAACACTAACAATTCCCAGTGAAGACAAAACTTTTTATAAACATCCAGACAACAAAGCGGGGGAGGGGGGTCTATAATTCATGCACAGGACGAGAGATCATCTTCTGTCACAGTCTGAGATCTATAGATAAGAGTCGGGCTTGGACTCCTCATGTTACTAAACTGTGGAACAGCCTATGTGCCCAGCAGCAAAGGGATAGACAGAACATGGAGCAAAGGGCACCACCGAACGATTTCAGCCGTGAACTAGAACGAAGTTAGGCTGTTTGCAGGGTAATGGATGTGACTGAAGACAATTACCTTGAATCAAATGAAGAAAGTCTCAGAAAGACATGTATGTTTTTATAGTCACATAAAATCATGGTTTGTGAGTTTGTGTGTTTACATAAAATGAAATTAGAAGTGAAAATGTCTAGGGACAAACAGGAGTGGAGAGGGGAGGGTAGAGGAGGCAGAGGACCGTGAAAGAGTATGTTCAGTATATGTAAGCTTTTGTATTTTATATCTTATTTGTGTGTATGGGTATACATGTTTCACCTACATGTATGTCTGTGCATGTCTAGTACCCACAGACACCAGAAGAGAGCATGAGGTCTCCTGGAACTGGAGTTACAGGTGATTGTGAGACACCATGTGGGTGCTAGGAATCAAATCTGGGTCCTCTAGAAGAGCATCCAATGCTCTTAAGTCATGAGCTGTCTCTCTAGCCCTGGAGTTTTTTACACAAATAAATACTCATGTGCAATCAGTTTATAAAGTGTTTGCCACACAAGCTTAAGTACCTGACTTTAAATCAGCAGCACCCACGCCGAAAGCTAGGTGTGTCACTATCCACCTGCAGCCCCAGAACCAGGGAGGCAGAGATAGAAAGGTTCCCGGTGCTTACCAGTCAGCCGGGATTTAACTAGTGAGCTCTGGCCTACACACATTTATATATGCACCCAAATGCAAACATGCACATGAACACTTAGGCATACATACAATACACATACCAAAAATAAATAAAATAGAACCTCATTTACAGAGAAAAAATTATAAAAAAAAAAAAAGGCTCATGGTGTACGCCTATAATTCTAGAACACAGAAGGCTGAGGCTGGAGGGTTTTGAGCTTCGAACCAGTTTGGACTACACAGCAAGACAAAAAACAAAAAAACAACAAAATTAAGCATATTTGTATAATAGGAAGTTTCTGGCCGGCCATCTCCCATGTCCAGACCTGCCCACTGCTTAGGCCCCCAAAATGACTCAGATGCTTATGTTAATTGCATTCTGCTTGGCCCATGGCTCAGACATATTGGTAACTAGATCTTGCATCTTAAATCAACCCATTTCCATTATTCTGTCTTGCCACGTGGCCCATGGCTCAACTGTGTTACCTTTACATGTTGATTCTTGAGCTGCTGGATGGTGTCTCTCTTGACTCTGCCTGTCTTCCTCTATCTATGCTCCAATTTATCTGCCTGCTTCTAAGGTGCCTGCCATAGGCCAAAACAGTCCTTTATGAAAGAATATTCAGAATACAGATAGACATCCCACATCATAATTGGTTTTGAAATCAGTGTATAGTGAAACTAAATAAATATATCAATAGCACAAAGTTAAAAAAATAATAAACCATAAAAAAATCTTAGAAATGCCAGGCAGTGGTAGCACAGGAATCCCAGCACTCAGGAGGCAGAGGCAGGTGGATCTCTGTAAGTTCCAGGCCAGCCTGGTCTACATAGTGAGTTCCAGGACACCCAGGACTACATAGGGAAACCCTGTCTTGGAAAACAAAACACAAAACAACAACAAAAACCTGACAAGAGGGAAGGGCTGAAGCATGAAAAGAAGAAAATTTGTTATATGGAGTTTCTGACCCCATCCAGGCCAGAGGCCCAGGTCTACCTGTGGCGGCTTTTCTCCCTAAAAATGACTCAGATGCTTGTATTAATTTCATCCTGTTTGGCCTATGTCTCGGGCACATTGCTAGCTAGCTCTTTCAGCTTAATGCAACCCATTTTTATTAATCTAACTAGCCCATAGCTCACCTGGGTAACTTACATGGCTCTTCTTTGGTGGCTGGATCGAGTCTATCTGACCCCACCCTCCTCCTACCTGTTCCGCAATTTCCCTGCCTACTTCTACGGTGCTCAACACAGGCCAAAACAGTTCCTTTATTCAAAGAATGATATTCACAGATATTACCACATTAAAAATTATCACAAAAATTTTTAAAGCCTCTTTCTTAAATATGAAACTATATACTTATCTCAACTCTATTGTCTAGAATCAAGTAACCTAGGAAATGCACTCTGGTGTTATCAGCAAATATTCCAGGACCCACATCTCCCAGTCAGACAAGAGAAGCTCAGCTACACAGAAATAACAGCAAAGGCTGTAGGGAAGGACAACATTCAGATAACTTGTCTTCAAGCCGTAGGTCACCAGAACATGAGGGGTCACATGGAGAACACTGCATGCGGAAATTCAGACCATTGAGCTGCTGTTATCCCTGTGTGGGGACTGTTTGTCTCCACAGAAATCAGACTGGAATGGGAATTTGCTGACTCAAGAGATCAACAGTTAGCAAGACAGCTGGCTGATTGCTCAACACTCACCCCTCCTCACTATGGCCAAGCAGCCAGACTACATTTCCCAGCCTCCTCTGCTGTTAAAATGCCCATAGTATAGCTAATACTAATACTATGGACATTTTAACAGCAGAGAACATGTAAATGCTATTCCCAGCCCTTGCTTCTGGAACCCTCCATCCTCTGATGCTGGTCCTTTCCAATTTGACAAAACTATTCTTGTGCAACAACCCTTGACAACAAAGGCAACTGATGGAGACAATCTGGGTCTCTAAGTCAAAATCGACCATCCCAAACACAATGGTGTCCCAAGAAGCTTGCCATTATCTACACCCACATTTCCTCATTTCCACAGTCCTTTATCTGAAACTCTTGGACCAAGTGTAATTTAGTATTCAGGAATCAGTGAACTGCAATAAGACAATACAGTATATGTATTATATATCAGTGCATGTTAGTTACATACCATCCCCAGAGAGGTTTGCAGCAGAACCTTAAAACCAAACATGTTAATGTGTCTTCAGGAACATACATGATCATTACTCTTAGGTCGGTCTCACCACTACAAACAGCCTCAAGAGTGGTTCAGGGAAGGCATTGCCACACATGAATTTTGGCGTCCAAATGGATGACATGTTTAGTAAGTATCTGCTTGAGGCATAGCTGGCTTTGCTTTTCAGAGCTCTGTGAACTTCAAGGTTGCAAGCAAAGGGTGACGTATAATATACACAACCAAAACCCATAGTCAACCTAGCAGTGTCTTCAGAAGAATAAAAGGAAAATTGGTCTCGGTGTTGGGAGAAACTGCTGACTATGAAACTCTACCAAGAGCATTCTCAGAGGCTGGTGTGGCTGAATGCTCAGCAGCCCACCAGCTTCTGAACGGCAGCAGAGGTGAGATGTAGCTCAGCTCCAGGCCAACATACACTGCTGCCAATCTCTCTACCTGTTGCCCTTCTGGTCCCTGGGATCAGGCTTTCCCACTGCTGTAGCCATCTCCTCCTGAAGGGAGGAGAGATGTGAAGCCCACGCATCTCACTGAGATCTGGAAGCTCAGGCAGTCCATTCACAAGGCCCGGCCCCTTCACATGTTAGACTAGCAGTGCATCTCCTGGAGGAGAGACTCTCTTGCTGGTTGAAATGTGGAGAGCTCCAGGGATGCAGCCTTGATGAGTTCTCACCCATGCTGGTGTGGGGTGTTGGTGATGCAGCTGCCTCTAAGTCACCCTAAGAGAACTGCTAATAAACTGACTCCTCAAAGTAAATCTAATAAACTCCCTGGTCAGCCAAGGTTAGACTCTAGCAAAATTGCTTCTTCTGCCTGTGGCTGGTGCTCTATCTGGGGTGACTGGACCTTTGTTCAAATCTTCCCAGAAAAAAGCCACACAATAGACAGTGACTATAGACCTGAATGCCAATGAAAGGATTATCCCACCAAGAGCTTTGTGTAGCTTTTAATCTTCTACTTTCCAATCGCTGTTTCTGGGGAGACATAAAAGAAATGTCTATTCACTCCAAATAAGGAGGAAGCAAACAGATCAAAGAGATTCCATTCAGTCCTGCTCGATGAATAGACGGGTGTACAGAGGTCACGGGAGCATGGGTAACATGGCCAGCTGCACCAATGAGGAGTCCTGGCCAGTCAATGTTCCACCTCTGACATAATTCAAATTATTACTGCTAGTAGTGGCTAATGGTCTCCTGTGGGAGGGTCTGCTGCCCCTCTTTCCTTTCTGACAGAGAACAATAATGCCTCTGTCAGGTAGAGAGGTGGTGCATGCTCAGAGTTTAGGAGGTGGAAGCAAGAGGCCAAGAGTTCAAGGTCATTCCCCTATACACGGTGAGTTAAAGCCCCTATGCTATATGAGAACCTATCTCAATACATATATATTATCGTAGACACGGCTATTTGTATAGAACTGTTTATGTGCCACTGACAAAGTCACCTGTTGGTCACCAGAGCCTTGGCTTCATAATGGCAATGGTCACACCCTAGCTAGAGGACACAGACATACACTTGCTCTGTCATGAACTCTATGGTAGCTCCGTGGGACCATCTCAAAATGATGTGCTGGCAGGTGACCACTTCCTAAATATAACACCAGTGGCACAGACACTAAGACCAACAATCAATAAGTGAGATCTCCTGAAGCTAAGAAGCTTCTGTAAAGCCAAGGACACTGTCAATAGGACAAAACGCCAGTCTACAGAGTGGGAAAAGATTTTCACCAACCCTACAAGTGAAAGAGGAATGATCTCTAAGATATATAAAGAGCTCAAGAATCTAGAGCCCAAAACCTTGAATAACCCAATCAAAAAATGGGGATCAGATCTAAAAAGGGAATTCTCAGCAGAGAAACTACTAATGGCTGAAAGGCACCTGAAAAAGTGCTCATCATCTTTAACCATCAGAGAAATGCAAATCAAAACAACTTTGAGATACCACCTAACACCTGTTAGATTGGCTAAGATAAAAGGCACAGATGACAGCCTATGTTGGAGAGGATGCAGAGCAAGGGGAACACTACTCCATTGTTGGTGGGAGTGTAAGCTTGTTCAGCCACTTTGGAATGCAATATGGTGGTTTCTCAGAAAACTGAGAATCAATCTCCCCAAGGACGCAGCAATACCACTTCTGGGTGTATACCCTAAAGAGGCACATTCACACTCCAAAGGTATTAGCTCAACTATGTTCATAGCAGCATTATTTGTAATAGCAAGAAACTGGAAACAACCTAGATGTCCCTCAATTGAAGAATGGATTAACAAACTGTGGTACATCTACACAATGGAATACTACTCAGCAGTAAGAAAAAAACGATATCCTAAAATTCACAGGCAAATGGATGGATTTGGAGAATATCCTCCTGAGCGAGGTATCACAAACTCAGAAAGATAAGCAGGGGATGTACTCACTCATTAGTGGACTCTAAACAAACAAACAAGAAAAAAGCCAAGCATGTCCAGGCTGCAAACCACGACCACTGATCAGCTTGGGATCAGAAATACCCTGGACTGACTCTTCGGATCCCAGTCCACCTAAAGGAACACCTGACTCACTCTTGAGGGAGGGGGGACAAAACTGGATTTGCCAGGAGTGGAGACTAATCTAAGCATTATTGGGTCAGTGGGACCATAGGACTGTCTGCTCCCTGCCCAGGGAGGGGATGGGGAGTTGTGGAGAAGAAAAAATGACCTGATGTGGTGGGAGGGGGAAGGGACCTTGAATGGGGATATACAGGGATGGCAAAAAAAAAAAAAAAAAATTCAGAGGGAAAGCTGAACACAAAGTAAATATATGTGTAGTAATCTTATTTGCTTTATCACCCTTGATAAGTCATACTTATGATTTTTATCTTCTTCATGGTTATTGTTAACTTATCAGCATTTTAAATTCATTTTACTGTTTTTCTTGATAAATACAAAATAAAGAAGGAAAAAAAATGATGTGCTGGACCTCCATGTGTCTCTGAATCACCTCTTAATCTCTGAGATTTCCTTAAACACCTTACATTTTCTCATGCAGTATACACACACACACACACACACACACACACACACACACACACATCACTATGAACATTTTCGTGTGTATTGTGTGGAAAAGACTATTTCTGGTTAGCTAGATTTTAAGTTGATATTTAACTTATTAAAATTATAAGTAGAAAATCTAATGTCATGCAAGCCTCTAAATTCCACCTGTAAACGTTGATGTTTTGTGTATAATGGTACTAAAGGTCATGTTTAATAAAAGTAACTTGTTCTACTTGTTCTCTGGTTGCTGGTTAGCTCACTTTGAACATATCTGAACCCCTTAGCCATTGGCCCCTGTGTTCATTACCTCTCACATTGCTGTGGCAAACACTGACAGAGGCATGAGGGAAAGAGAATTTATTTGGGCTCCTGGTTTGGAAGGGGATAGGCATCATGGTGTGCCAGTCTCTTTTTCTCTCTGGCAGATAGGGCAGAGGGAGATCTGGACCAGACGGCCTCTCCCTGGGGTTGGAGCGAAATGATGAGTGTCAACCACTCAGCACCCCCTAGCCACCGGGAAAAATCACATGTTGAGTCAGAAGCTTTGTTGAAGCAAGAACTCACTTTATTGCATCAGTCTGGGGCTTATATAGGGTTGTGAGAAGGGGGTGGGAGTCTTGAGATGGGGTAGGTCGGGTGATGAAAAAGGGCCAATAGTATTTTATCATGTTAGCAGAGGCGGTGCTGAGCCAATCACACATGGAGCTTATGGCCAGAGACTGGTTGCCAAACTCTAGGAAGGCTTAGGAATTTACACTGGGTCTCAACCCTGCCACCTCAGAAGGGCCCAACAGTGGTGGAGAAACATGACAGAGTCCATGATGGCGGGAGATGCTGCTAGAACCATGCCTCTTTTTAAAAAAATATTTATTTATTATGTATACAGTATACAGAAGAGGGTACCAGATTTCATGACAGATGGTTGTGAGCCACCATGTGGTGGCTGGGAATCGAACTCAGGTCCTCTGGAAGAGCAGTCAGTGCTCTTAACCTCTGAGCCATCTCTCCAGCCCCAGAACCATGTCTTTGGTGGCCAGAGTTTGTGGTGCAGTTTGTCACAGGTTGGAAAGAAGAGAGTTCAGACCTGAAGCAGAGAGAAACTGTAATCCTCAAGCTCCTCCGTGAAAGCCCCCAAAACAACATTACCAGCTAGGGACCAGGTGCTAGGGAGGCCTGTTCGGGAGAGTCTTGTGTGCACTGTAGCATTCCCACTTACAAGCATAGCAAGACTGCCTTAACTGTTTTAGAGCATATTCATGAGGGTGATGCTTGCTACCACACCTGACAACCTGAGTGCAGCCCCAGGACCTCCAAGGCGGACAGAAAGAATCAACTCCTGTAAGCTGTTCACTGACCTCTACTCACACATCAGTTGCCGTAGCATGTACACACACACACACACACACACACACACACACACACACACACACACACAAATCATAAGTAAATAACAGTATAACAGATGTTTAAAGAATGTTTTCTTTCCTTAAATGTTACAGTCTTTGTTTCTTTTCTATTTGCTGTGACAAACATGACCAAGGATAATTACAATCTGACTTGCAGTTGAAGAGGCTTAGAGTCCCTGATGGCCCCAGAAACAACTGAGAGCCCACGTCTTGATCTATAAGCAGGAGGGACACACAGAAACCTACCTAACTACGAGGGGCTGGTGAAGTCATGAATGTAGAGAAGAACCTCCCTCCACCACTTTGCTAAACCTGCATAATTTCTAATTGCATTCTAAACAGGTATGGTTATACCCACAGGTAAGTGTTGATCTCACCCCTCATCAAAGAAGCATCTCTTTTAGGCAGACAGAAGATGGCACAGAAAACCACAACTGTGGAGAAGAAAGAATGACCTGATGTGGCAGGAGGGGGAAGGAACCATGAATAAGGATATACAAGGATAGAAAGTGTGACTTCTTTGAAAAAAAAAGAAAGAAAGAGAGAAAGGAAGAAAGAAAGAAGGAAAACCACAACTGGTCAAAGAACAGGGAACAGCTGATGATGCAGTGCCAGCCCCAACACACATCTACAACACAAGTCCTACAGGACCATCGTGGAAAAGGGAGTAGAGAGGTTATGAGAGACAGAGGGCCTAGAAGACAGTCTCTGTTGTGAGACTGTGTCTCCTGGAAATGACAGGGAGGTTACCCCCATACTACCGCAACAGTGTGACTGCCTAAATAAGACCTGATCAAGGACAACACCAATAGGTATGTTAGCATGAACTCTCATGGGGCCTCACTTCTCGACAAAGAACTACAGGCAGCAGATGCATGCTGACAGAGTCTTTCACAGGTTATCCAACACCAAGTGATTAGCCCTGAGATCATCTATACACAAGCAACACTAAATAAACTTAACAGATTTTATTTGTGTATATTTGTGTATGAATATGTGTTGTGTGTGTGTGTGTGTGTGTGTGTGTGTGTAGAAACAATAATCAGAGGAAAGAAACCATCAGTTAGAGAGGAAGGGGAGCATGGGAAGGTATGGAGGAAGGAAAGAGAACTGGGGGGAGTCATACAGCTCTATTCTAATTAAAATTATAATTTATATAAGTAAAGACTTAATTTAATTCTAAATTTAGACTTTTTAAGCTTATTTTCAAATTAATTTTAAGGCACTATGATTTTTTTTTCCCTTACTGTCTCTATTCTAAATTCTACACCTTCTCAAGATTTTAAGTAATTTGTCCCACTAAGCAGTGAAGTTTGACCTTCTCATGGAGGCTGAAATCAATTGGTTTAGAAGTCAGTGGGGGAGTGAACAGAAAGTACTGGATCTCAGTGGCAGAGTCAAGCATGCACAAGGCCCTGGGTTTGATCTCCAACACCACAAAATGAGTAAAAACATAATAATGTCTGTCATGAACAAAAACACCGAGTCTATGCATTCTCACACTGAAAATCTAGTCTGATAATATAAGTGGCTAGAGCCTTGGGGAAGTGATTAGTTCTTAGTGTTGAGACTTCATGCGTGGGATTGATGCCAGTGATGGTCAGAGTTAATTGTCAGCTTAGAAAAACCAAGAATCATGTGGGAGCTAGGCCTCTAGGCTCATCTGTGGAGAATTGTCTTTATACAGCAAAGGATGTGGGAAAGACCCATCTTAATTGTGGATAAGACCATTCCCTGGTCAGGAGTCTCTGGAATGTATGAAGTGGAGCAACCAAGCTGAGTACTAACACTGTGCATTAATTCATTGCTCTTTGCTCTTGACCATGAGAACAAGGAATCAGCCCCCACAACTTCCTGTTGCTGTAACTAACCGGCCATGATGGACTGTGACCTAAAACTGTGAGCCAAATAAGCAATTTCCCTCTACATTGCTTTTGTCAGGGTATTTCACCACAGCAGTAGGAAAAGAAACTGAAGCTACACACTTCTGGGCAGTGTGTGACCACTTGCCCTAACTCCTGCTGCTTCCTTCCATGTGAGAACAGAGAAATGGATAATCTATAAACTAGGAAGAGAGCCCTCACCAGACACTGGATCTGCTGGTACCTAGATCTTAGATACCATAGTCTTCCAAACTGTGACAAATAAATGCTTATTGTCCATGGCACTCTGTTACAGCTCAAACCAAGTAGCTTTCTATCAATGTAACAAAATACCTGAGATAATTTATAAAGAGACCTCTGCTTCTAAAACATGGCAGAGCTACAATTGTTTGTAGGCCATTGTTATCATGCCATGTGGCAATGACAGGGAGTACAGAGCAAAGCAAACTGCCTACCTCATGGCCAGGAAACAAACAGGACAAGGAAGGGGGTCAGGTGCCCACAATCCCCTTCGACAGTACAACCCTAGTGACCTGAGAACTTCTCACTAGGTCTCTCAGTAATTAGGTTCCATCTTCTAAGACTTCTATGGCTCCTCAACAGTGACACTCTGGTGACAAAGCTTTTGGTCCAGAGGTCATAGAAGAGCATTGACACCAGCAGATCCAGTGTCTGGTGGGGGCTTTCTTCCTGGTTTATAGATCCAACATCCCAACAACAGCACAATGTCAGAAAACTCACTTGTCAGATTGGACAGCTGCATAGGAAGCTCAGGGCTGCATGCTGTCATGGTCATTCTTATTGGCAACCTCTTAGAACTTTCTTCTGAAGGAATTGCTTCTGCTGCTTGGGAAGTGCATCATGACTCAGGTGAACTGGACATCTTTTGCATGGTGCTTTATCTGGTCTTGGGTAGATGAGCTGATACTGCCCTCAGCAGAGCTCAGCAAACTTCCCTCCTACAATAGGCTCTGCACACCCTTGGCATTGTGCTTGTCTACACCAGACTATTGACCTGTCAACAGACTCTTTGTGAACTTTCTATTGCCTTAGCAAGTGCCTAAGATAATCTACTGAAGGAGAAATGGTGGGACCAAGGAAGCTTAGTCTGGAAGGGTCATTGGGCCAGTAGTTTATGCAGGAATCAGCTCCACTGAGACAGATGGCATGAACTGCTAGGTCCACCTTGGGCTTGGTACTCAGGAAGTATAGTCATACTGTTTTCTGAAAGTTTCATTTCTTTTGGACTTTCTCTCTCCATCGTGCTATGGAAAGAGAGAAGATGCTTTGTGGTGACCTAGCAACAAATCAAAGGCATTCTCTGATTGGCTATTGCACCTGTGAACAGCCTCTCTTCTCCCCACCCCCACCCCCGAGGCAGCCAAATTGCAATCCACAAAGAAAGGAGATAAACACCAGCTGATGAAGGAGGCAGGAGAAGGAACTGGAGGAACTGGGGTCGTGTCTTAGCGCCTGGAAATTGAAAAAGTTCCCTCATCCTTGTGGATATGAAGGCACAGCCTGGATACACAGGTTTCTTGCGCTTTCTCTGACAGAGCCAGCTCCAGTATTCCCTAGACTCCCCATCCCCCTTCTCCCTGCCATATCTAAATCTAGAGCTTTGTCTGCCCTTCTCTTGTAGGATGAGAGTATTTCAAGTCAGGATGATGTCACAAAAGAGGCGATAACTTTCTAGCACCATAGAAGCAGATAAAACAGTTCCTCTCTGCTGCCTGTCGGGGCTTACCCATCACCCTCACACCTACCTCCCTTCCCCATGCCTTCCTCCCTTTCAGGAAGCAGCTGGAGGAGAGAGCTGTGAGCCTCTACAAGCCGCTGAGTGAAGTGGATTCAGGAAATTGGTACCCACGATGCACAGTGGAACTGTGTGGGCACCAGTTCATTCTCACACCGTATACTTACAACCACAGGAAACACCCAAAGATTTTAAGGTTCTAAGGGATCCTCACAGAGCCAAGAGGAACCCCCTCACATTGTGGCTGGTCTGGGAGTCTAGGTGAATCCAATTTGGAGAATCCCTGAAAAGCTGAAATCTAGAAGGAACATTCGATCTTCCATAGTTCCTCAAAGAATGGGAGCCAACTTGTTCTTGACCCCTCCCAACAAGGACCCTAAGAGGAGGGCTGATAGGCCGAGAATCCCCAAGTGTTACTGATCAGCCCAAAAGTGCAAGGTGGATCTCTACACACCACCACTGAACTCGCATCCTCCTGCTCCCCTGACACCAAGACAAGTCTCCAGGGCCCTGGTTTGGAAACATGAAGAAAGATACAGTTTGCTCTTAAACTAGACACACCCGCCTGTACAGTGTAGCTTCCCAAGAATTCAGATCTTCATCATGGATTAAACTAATTAATTTTGACAGTCAAGAGTGGACTTAGGAAGGAAAGAGCTTTTCAATGCAGGAAGAAAAAAAAATGAGTGAGTGCAGCCAAGGGAAATGTGTTTGCTACTTCTAATTAAACTGGGAAGAGGTGAAAGAAACTGAAACCCAGCCAGACCTGAGATCATGGGGGTTTGCCAGATTCTGTAAAGAGATTAGGGAATGTTCCAGGAGATCTT
>PVIH01016799.1:19130-44453 GCA_004025045.1 Sigmodon hispidus
GTGTGTGTGTGTGTGTGTGTGTGTGTGTGTGTGTGTGTGTGTGTGTAAAAGACATAGAGCAAGAGAGAGAAAGAGAAACAGAGAGACTAGGAGAGACCAGCTAGGTAGAAAGGCAACCAAGAGATCAGGAACAGGAATTGAGACGTGTAATGGCACAGAAGTTACAAAGAATGAACCGAAAGTGAATGATAACTCCAAGGACCAAGCCTCGGCCGCAGCATAAGGGGCTCCAAAGCAAATAAAAATGATGCTAAGGCCTGGCTTCTGCTCTTCTGCGTGGGAAACTTCAGTTTCTGAGATCCAGGGTGGGTGAGGACCAGGAGGTTGACAAGAGGGAGGAGAAGGCACTAAGGTCAGGACTTCAGACTCTCTTGTACTCTTTGGAAAGTTAAAGCTTTCGGTTCTTTTGAGCCTCTGACCTTCACCTTGGGCTTCTGAGGGATGATGGGAGAGCTGGAAGGTGGCATTGTCACAGATACAAACAACACGTCAGGGCATTTTCTGGGTCACTTCTATCCCCTAACTCCCCAGCCCAATGGGTCACCAAGGCAGCTCTCCTCTCTCCCCAGTAAGGCTTCCCTGAATCTGGAGACCGCACAGCACTTCATGCAACATTTTCTGAGCCCCTAGTGTGTACCTGGCCCTCCAAGAGTTGCAGAGGAAACAGAGAATTGATTTGATAGAAATACATGTGCTACAGCCTCAGGGGAACAAGCTGTCATGGAGGTGTGAGCTAAGGGTATCTGAACATAGAAGACTTCTTAGAAGAAACAACATTTCAATGGAGTCTTCCATGATGAGCCCAGCTGTTAGGCAGCCAAAGAGGAAAAGACATGACAGGCAGAAGGAACAATGCATACAAGGACACTGAGGCAAGAAAGAGCAGGGCAGCTCTAGGAAGTGACAATGGCTGTGGGCCCTGAAGTCAGGTACACAGGGGCAGTGGTGGCAAAGAAGCCACAGAGGGAGGAAGAAGCTGCCGGGTATCTGGGATGGACTCAGCCAGTGACAGAAAGGAAGAGTCTAAATAAGAGAATGACATAGGCTTTGTGTGTTAGAAAGGTCACTAAGGTTCCAGGTGAACTCCAGTGGAGTAAGACAGAGGAATCGGAACAGGTGGGAGGCTGTCAGGACAGATGAGATCAAAAGTGAAGAGGCCAAATCAGTATGGCAGCAGCAGCAGCAGCAGCAGCAGCAGCAGCAGCAGCAGCAGCAGCAGCAGCAGCAGCAGCAGGGTACACCTGAGAAAACTGAAGAAGCAGTGACAAGATTCCGCCATGAGGATCGGGGAGAGACTAGACTGGATCAGGACACTGCATGTGAGGGATAGGGAGAGGTAGCCATGACTGCAATTTGGGCAAAGGCTCCGAATGGAAAAGGCCTGGGTGAGGGACATATAGTTGAGGGCTGGAACTGTAAGCTGGGTCCAGGGCACTTGGTAGAAGTGGGAACAGAGGTGAACAGAGCATCAGTAGACTAGAGAACTCCAGCTCCACCCCATGGTGCTACAAAGGACCACGTACAACTAGGAAAAGGCTAATGCTAATTCACAGGCTCTTCAGAAAGGAACCAAGATGTGGTTCTCTTGTATTGCCTTAGGGCAGGGACAGTGTCTACAACAGCAGTATCATCTTCACAAGCTCCATCTAGCTCTGTCCTTTATCTCCTGGGGCCTAGGGACAACCAAGGCCAGAGAACCTATGACCCTAAAGGTTGAGGGTAGATCAGAATCTGCCGTCCTACCAGATCAGTGTGAAGAGAGCTAAGGCCACTCAGCAGTCACATCAGGGGATATAACAAAGCAGAGGTCTCTAGGGCCTGAGTCACAGATTGGTCAGCAAATAAAATAAAAACCAAAACCTGATCCCTTTGTTGCAAAGAGTGAGACAGCCCAGCACCCTCCCTCAGACTCTCCATCTGGGAGCCAATGTTGAAAGCGATGAGTGGGGGAAGGATCCCCAGTCAGTACTGAGCATCTGCCCAGGCTTCTACATCATTCTTTCCCAGAATGCAGAGGAAAGAAGACAGTGTGAATCACCCTCCCCCACTTCACCACCCCTACCCTCCTACCCACTTACTGAAGAGAGTAAACTTAGCTCAAGAAATGCCATTTTGTATTCTAGTAGCCATACAGATAAAATAGAGCTCAGTTCCACATTCCTGGCAGGGGCTTGCCCAGTTCTAGGAGAGAATGAGCTGGACACCTGGACGATCCAGGTGGGGTCCAGGACTAAAAGGAGTCTTCTAATTTAGAGAACTATGCTGAACTAAAGTAGACAGAGCCCTGAGAAAGAGCCCCTCCTGATCTTGCTATGGCAAGAGCTGGACTGAGTTCCCTGCCATGGCTTGTATTTACATCAATAAACCTTGCTTTTGCATTCCGCTATGTCCTTGTCTCTGGTGGTCTCTCCGGGGTCACGACTTTGGGCATAACATTACTTTTCCAGGGGCCTGACAACGTAGGGATTCACACAGCCAAAGCCAGCCCTTCCTCATCACCTCAACCTGCTCAGAGACCCAAAATGGCCCCCGAGATCAGAGAGCCAACAATCACACAGCATCAGCCAGGTAGACAGTAGGCTAGGACTTTTTTCTGGTTGTTTTATTTGAAAACCCTAGGGTGTGTCCCCTCCATTACCACACCCATCCCCTACCCTCACCCCAGGACAGGACAATGCCACACACACACACACACATACAAGGCTGTGAGCTGCACACAGAAACACAGGAGCTGTGCTCACGACAACATTGAAAAAATATACACTATATATAATACACTCGGGGTCCCCACCCCGCGGCCTTGGCACAAGCAGGCCATGGAGAAAGGGACAGGGACTGTAGGACCTTGGGACTGCTCAGGCAGGAGAGGAAAAAGAGGAGGACAAGAGGGAGGAGCAGGGATCCATCCCCAGAATGAAATGGAAATAGAGGTGAGGGGACCCAAGGGGAGGCAGAGAGGCCCAATGGACATGATCAATCCCAATCCCACCTCAACCATGGCTGTTAATGTTCCCCTTCCCAAAACAGTCCATGACTGGCAGGGTGTGCCACCATAGGTGGGCAAAGTCATCCAGCCAGTGTCCCGGCACAGGCAGCTGGGCAGATGCCTCGGGAGAATGTCAGGGGAAGGGCAGCCCAAGGCAGGGGCAGGCTGGAGGAGGAGGAGGACAACCCCTGTGGAGCCTGCTGGGGTTCTGAGATTGATGGAGCACTCCCTATGAAGAGCTCTTTCTTCCTTCGGTCTCTCTTCCGTCAGAATGCCTTTCTCCCTCTGTTTCCTGGGTGCCTGTGTCCTCAGGGCACACCTCTCTCTAGGCAGGAGCATCAGTAGCGGTGTGGGGGATTCTCAATGATGCGTCTCTCGTCGCTGCTCGGGGAGTCCGCTGCCTCTGAGTCGCTGCTGTCTTCTTCCTCTTGCTGGCCCCCAGCAACCCCCGCCACACCGGCCTGCTGGTTCTGATAGGACTGGAGAGGATAAAAGCAGAGAGAGCAAAAGCTCGACAGCCAGCGTCTCTCCTTGAAGACCAGCCGCACCATCACGGCGTCCCTCCCAGGCTCACCCTTCCTCCTCCACGCTCTCAGCAGCTGTACCAAGACCTTTCCCCTGGGGCCTGGACGCTCATCGGGGTATTTGCTCACTCCCCCAGGCCACTCACCTCCATGGGGTTCACGATGATGGTGAGAGCCGAGTCATCCCAGAAGAGGTCGGGGTCTTTCGGGTCAGTGGAAGCCCCTGCGGGTCCGCCAGTTCCCGAGACGCGGCGGTGAAGGGAGTGGATTCTCACGAGGCCGAGGATGACCATAAGCACCAGGAAGCCCACACATACCACAATGATGAGAGTCGCAGCACTAGGGACCACTGCAGAGAGAGCGAGGGGTCAATGGAACACAGCGTACCTGGGAGATTTGGGCACAGCGGGTGTAGGGAAGAGACTGCAAAAGGATACAAGTCCTGGTAAGAGAAGACAGCCCTCCCTAGTGACTAACGTGAGAAACCGGGAAGGGTAAACAGGATGTGGAGAAAGCCTGCTCCAAGGGCCCAAGACACACAGACAGGAAGAGTGATGTGCAGAGTTGGTGTGGAGAAGGCCCCCAGCTAGTGCTGCCTGGAACAACTATATTGTCTTTGGATAAATGGCAAAGACCAGAAGCTGCCTATATCTTTCTGTTTGGACCTTCCGCAGGCACCACCTATTTCCCAGAGAGAAAGAGAGGGTCAGGACTGACTGGGGTGAAAAGAAAATCAGCTCTAAGCCTAGCCTACTGACCAGAGGAATTGCTGTCCCCAAGGCTGGGAACAGGTTCCAGGGGCAAGAAATGGCCCCTTCACTTACCCACCTGGTCTGAGCTCACTCCTCCTCCGTGACAGCTCCCTTCTCCTTGTAGGCCTGAGGTTCCTGGTCCCGTGAGGCTTCTGTTCCTTCCCGATATCCCCTTGAGGTGTTCCTACGTCTGCCTCTGCACCCCAAGACCTCCTGCCCAGTAGCCTCATTCTGATGCCCAGATTCAGAGGTACATGGATTCTCACAGGCAGTGAGAGACAGAAGGGGACATGCACTCTCACATGGACCTTGGAGCTTATGGTGGAAAGGCAGATATGCATACACAGGCACAAGCCGATGAAAAGCGAGTGGACACAGAGCCGGAGAAACACTGTCATGCCCCATACCCGAGCCAGGCTACTAGTCACCCACACACCTGCCTGTACCAACCACCTAGCAGCCTGTTCACACAGCAGGATTAGTGGGATGTGTGTCAGAGTCTCTAGTACGGCACCAAAGAGCCGAATAGGCAGGGTCACCCAACTCCCAATCATCTGGGCAAACCAAGAAACTCCCTGCAGGAAGACATAAGTGGCACAGGCATGGGCCCTCTGAGCCACAGAACAAGCAGCTGTAAACACAGCCTGGGACCCTTTCTGCGCATACACACAAAGCACTCGGAGAAGTAGGAGAAACCAAAGCAAGGGAGCCACAAACCCCTGGAACAGCAAGTGGAGGAAGAGACCCCACAGATACACGCCCAAGGCCAGAGCCTTCTTGGGCAGCTGGATCACTACCTGCCACATGGGTTCACACTTCTCCTCACACCCTAGGTAGTCTTATAGCTGAGAATTAGTGTGTGTGCCAGTCTCAGACACACAGACTGGTAATCACACAAGCCGTACATACATAAAGGTCACATTGCAGCTCAGACTCAAATTTACCCTACACCCTAAACCTCACACATTAAGAAACAGAACAGCAGAGAGAGACAGCATAAAATCCCCATATACTCATCTGCAGACCCCTCTTGCCAGTAGTCAAGCACACACATACAGCCACCACTCCAGGACCAACCAGGTAAGTGAAGAAGGCCTGCCGCGCCTGTCCCAGCCACCACACACCTCCCTGAGGCTGCCCTGATGGCTCTCTGACAAGCTAGCTCACATCCTGAGCTGACCCATAGCCCATTTGGGACTACTTGCCAAATAGAGCTAATTCTGCAGAGGTGGGGCCAGCAGGCTCACTGGGTACTGACTCCAAGGCAAAGATGGGCCTGGTTAGATCAGGATTTCTCAACTGCATGGGTATGGAGGAGGAGGAAGAAGAAAGGAGACAGAGCTTCTTTTTCTGTACAAGTGCCCAAAATAGCCCCTTTCAGGTTTCCAGGTCAGTGGACAAGTCCAGGAAGCAATGATCTTGCCAGCGCATGACCCCTGTGGCCAAGTCCAGGCAATCCCACTTTCAGAATACAAGCCACAGCAGATGACCTTGCACTAACTGAAACCATAATAATGAACCCAAATCAGATGCATATGTACCTTTGGGGCCTTCCTGACATAAGGAAGGAAATGACATGTTGATTACCATGAACATGAAATGACTTTACAAAATGACAAAATGCAAACACCCCAGCTATAGAGCAACAGCTCAGATTCATTAGGATAAGGCAGTAGGTTGAGAGAATTTTAAAATTAGCCAAGGACTTCAGAAAGCTCATTAGATCTTGCTGCATTAGATCTACGAAGAGAATTCTGGCCTTGAGTGATCCCTGCAGTCAACAATATGGGGTGTTTAGCAAATGGTTCATGTGATTATAGAGACATTGTTGAAAGAACGGTCTGTAGCCCAGCATAATACCACCCTCTTGAGGAAGAAAGGTCCTCAGAAGAGATGTCCTTCTGCCCCCATTCCTACCCTGTCATTCCATGGTCTTTCAGGCTTCTTTTTGCTTTGGATACCAGCTCAGATTTTTGAATGTGGCACAGCTTTGCAAACACAGAACTGCCCACAGTATAGGCTTTATATAAACGGACATCAGTTCCTGGCTTCATTCACCTCGGTCTCCTCCCATCACTGACCCTTCTTCCCTGCTTTCTAATTCTTTTCTCTTTAAAGTATTTTGGCTTGGGTTAGTTTGTTTCATTTTATTTTGGTTTCATGAGATGGCATATCACTTTGTTGCCTGAGCTGGGCTGAAACTCTTAGGCTCAAGTAATGCTCCGCCCCAAGGAGCTGGAAATGTAATTTCACAATGCTGCTCCAGGCTTCTTTTCTCCCCTTCTTCTTCTTTCTTTTAGGCATGGACCCTGAGAGAATTAGTCATCTTTTTAGAAGAAATTCTCTTTTTTTTTTTCTGTCTCCTTTTGTTCTTTGTTATTTCATTATACAGGGTTACACAAGGTTATTTTCATGCAAGTACATAATGTATTTTGAGTATATAGTCCCCCCCCCAGCCCCACAATATCCTTTCTTTGCACAATATCCATTCTAGTCCCTCTGTTCCCTCAGATAAGTTCAATTCTTTTTCCACGTCATCATCATTCTTTTTAGGCACCAGCTCCACAAAGTTGTCCTCTGACCTCTGTTCCCACATTAACACTTCACGCACAGACACAAACACACAATAATAATTAAGTAAAATTAAAAAAACTGATGCTTGTCTCTCATCAATTTGGGGTATCAACCACCCAAAGATTTTAGAGCTCCCCAAGTGAGAGGTGTGAATCAAATTTTGGGATAACAGCAAAATGTCTTCACCATCTTGTTCTCCTTAACCGCTCCCAAATCCTCATTGTCTATCATGGTCCTTCCGTCTGCCTGAGACCTCTTACTCCCAAAGATACAGTGCAAATTCCACATATGTCATAAACTCTTCCTTGACTATTTTTATTCGCCGAGATCTCTTTTGTAAGGTGCATAAGAAGCTGCACAGAAATTAGCCTTTGTCGTGGGAGGAGAGAGTACAGCTAGTTCCATTCTCATTTACCTCTACAGCTCATCTACCTCTGAGATGGTAGAGCCCACCACCTACTGCAGCTGCAGCAGTTTAGCTTCGTGAAACCCTAATTCTGCAAAGCAGTCCTGGAACTTGGGAGGTGAATGGAAGAGAACACCTGGGTGTCAGAAGCAATGTATGAACAGGTTTGGTAGGTGTGGATGAAGCATATCAGCTGGTGAGCTCAGACTACATCATTCACAAATGGCCTCAGAAAAATGGTGAACTCTGGGCCTACTAGGGCACAAATAAAGGAAGAAGTCAAAGCAGGTGGATGCTGTCCATGGAATTCCCAGCCAGGAAGTGTGATTGGCCTGGATGTTGAGTCACAAAAGAACATCGGCACACAAGTATCAGAGCAGCGCTTGATGGAGCCGGGGGGTGAGGGATGGCAAACGCTGCCTTCAGAGACAGCCAGGAGCCAGGACAAGGCAGCTGGGCACTCTGGGGGGAAGCCCTGAGCAGTTATAACAAGGACACCCCTGCTGGGACCTCAGACCAAAGAGAGAAAGGATTGAGGTCAGGGCCATGGCACCGAGAGCTAGCTGGAACCTACTGATAGGAGCAGAATCCAGCATCCAGCCCAACAATAGGTGCATGAGGTGACCCAGTGACCATGAGCTCCTCGGGGAGCTGCCTAAAGAACCTGTGACCTATTGCTGCTTTTCAAAAGTGACAGTCTGTGGCCTCTGAGGGCAGGATTAAAAATTGAAATGGTCTCCAGAGCCAATCCTGACACAAGTCAATAGTGAAATTGAGTAACATCACTGGGCCAAAAGTAAGGTGTATCTCAAAAGTGACAAGAATAAATAAATGCATCTCCAAATGGGTTCTGAAAAGAATTCTAAAAAGATTTCCAAAAGTCACTTTCAGCAATATACCACCATTGTTCGGATTCAATAATTTTAATAATTTAAGACTTATTTTATAATCTGAAGAGTTTCAGGTCACAAGATGGTATGATGTCAACTTTATAAAAGAAAGATAAATAGATAGGTACATAGATAGGTGATAGAGATAGGTAGATTAATTGATTTATAGATGATAAATAAATAGATGACAGACGGATGAAAAAAAAAGGAAGAAAGAAAAAGAGAGAGAGAGATACAGAAAACACAGTAGAAACATAACATGCCCCAGCAGAAGGATCGCCTCAATCTGACAGAAGCAAGGTTGATTTATCTTATTTATCCTCATGTTTTCTCCTTTCTTCTTTATTTTTTTAAATTAAACAACTCTTAGTATTAGAAAACAAATGTTGAGCCACTAGAAAAGAACCATAACCAGCGGGCAAGACCGCTCCTTCCATAGACAACATTTGGCATATGGTGATTTAGAAATATCCTGGGGCGGGGGTTACAGAAAACATACAATTTCATGTTTAATAGCACCTACTCTTTTCACAGGGAGAGGGAGAGTAGATATTCTGTAATTATTTCTCTGTATTGCACTTATTTATTTATTTTATTTTTACTTAGTGTGTGTGTTTGTGTTAATGCATATCCCACGGTACACGTGTGGAGGTCAGAGTCAGTCTCTCTTTTACTGACTGTGTAGGTCCCAGGGCTCAAACTCAGGTTGTTAGGCTTGGCAGGGAGTGTCTTCACTGACTGAGTCATTTTACCACCCACCTCATTGTTCTCTCTCTCTCTCTCTCTCTCTCTCTCTCTCTCTCTCTGTCTGTCTCTCTGCCTCTTAAGTGCTGGGGTCGTAAACATGCACCACCACACAGAACTTGAAAAGTCCTTTATACCCCAATAACATGGTCAAGTAGTGCTGGCATGCTATAGGTACTAAATAAATAACTTCACTACCAAAGATCTCTAGACCCCAGCTAACTTGACCTTGGGCACAGGGATGGCAGCAAGAATAATAAAATCTCTACACCTCACACTGCCTTGAGTTTCAGGCTTGAACACCCGCATTGATTCAGGATCCACCTTCACAGTGGAGTTATAGTCCAGGTGGATGCAGAGGTTAGCCCATAGCCATCACAAAGGCAGGTACCACGGAGAGCAGAATCTATTGCCTCCACCTCCTCCCCTCCCAGGGGTATAAGGATGGGTGTCAGGCCACCCCATCTCCCCTCAGTTTACGTACTGGAGTTCCGGTGGGAGCTAGCCAGGCTGTGTCCAGCCATCTCAGGAGGAGGCTGGTGACCCCGGTGCAAGAATTGCTGTGAGCTGAGCACGTGGCTGGGGTGGGCCACCCGGTTCATGCTATGCAGGACATTGACCTAGAGAAAGGGAGGATTCTGTAGGGATAACTGCTTTTTCCCAGGGCCCTTTCCACCCCACTTCAAACTCGTTCAGTATGGAACGGGACTCATGCCACACAATGTGTGTAGAGGTCAGAGAGCAAGTTACAGGACACAGTTCTCTCTGTCTGCCATGCGGCCTCTAAGGACCAAATTCCAACAGACCATTGGGCCCAGCAGCCAAGAATATCACACATCCCTATCACCTTAACTATCACCCCATATCTCCTCTTCTTCCTCCTCTTCCTCCATCTGTCCTGGGTCTAGGACTTTTCAATGCAACAAAGTCCCTGTCCATCAACCATCTAGCTGAGTCCAATACATCCTGTCTCCTTGCCAGGAGCAGGCGACCTAGAAAGAAAAGGGATTCTCTGGGTACCTCCACGATGAATTCGTTGCTGGAGTAGCGGCCATTCATCTCTGAGCAGGAAAGCCTGAATTTCCTGGCATACAGGGCGGCTCCATGCCGAAGCTGATAACGAGTTTGTCTCAGGATCTCTTCATACACAGTGATGGTCTCCACCCCTGGGAATAAAGAGACAAGCTCAGTGGAGAGGCCAGTGAAGGAAGCTCCAGGGCAGCACCCTGTCTCAGGCTCCAACCAGATAAAAATGCAATGAGAGGGATGGTTATCCCCATCCCTCACCAGGGGCATAAGCTGATGTCTAGGAGAAGAAACACACCCACACACTACACACTCTGATCTACAGGAGTAAACAAATCCACGTTTGCTTCTCAGCCCTTCTCACCTAGGCTTGTGGCTTCTGGAATGCCCTGGGATGAACGAATCTAGATAGCTATAGAAAAGAAGGCAAAGATACTCTCCAAGGGCCAGAAGGTGATAGGCGGAAGGGGCGCGGCTTTGGAGAGACCTGGAGTTATTGTCATCTTTCCCTATTCTCCCTCCTGGATGCAGCTGCCTCTGGAACCCACCAAACCATGGCTCCCTATTGCTCACTGGGTAAACACTCAAAGCTGTGGGGGATGCAGAAAAGGACAGGTAAACACACCGAAGAGCTACAAGACTCAAAAGATGGTTGGGGAAGACAGAGGCAGGACGGAGACCTGAAGAGACCTGGGAGCAGAGCCAAAAGAGGAGGGAAGCCAGGCTCTGGAGACAGGGAAGAGAGATCTGGAAACCAAAGAATCTTCCAGCTAAGAAGGAACAAAATTTGACCAACGTCCTGGGAAGAAAAAGCCATGTGCTTAAGTGGCGGAAGGACACACACACACACATACACATGCACACATGCATGCGCGCACACACACATACACACACACACACACACACACACACACGCACGCACGCACGCACGCACGCACGCACGCACGCACGCACGCATTCCAGACCCTGGGCCTCACTGACCAGCAATGGTGAGGTAGGCAGATGTGTTGGTGAGCTCCAGGCCTCGATGCTGCAAGGATGCCATGTCCAAAAGCAGGCTTTCTCGCTCAGGGTCTAGGTCATCTCCCACCAGAGAAATTTCACAGCCGTCCAGGTTGTGTACAATCTCGTCTGACATGCGTGTGTCTGTCACTGTGGAAGAGAGGCAGGGCCAGGGTCAGAGCTGTGCCCATTGAGGTTCAGCCACTATCATTGCACATGGTGGTACTCCTCCGCCCCACCCAGGACCATTCCTTAAAGAAGGTGAACATCATCGTGAACATCAACTTGCAGTGTTTATATTCATGGCTTCCCACAGGCTCTGGTTGTTCTCAATCACACCAACACAAGAGAAAGCCTTTCCAGTCCATCCCCAAAGTCACACCCCTCATTCTACTTGCAGACATCACTATTCTCTGGACCACACCATCACTCCTTGGGGTTGTCCCTACCTGTGCCCTGCCAACTCTCATCTGCTTTGGCCTCCACCTGGTGAGAAATGGAGCAGGTGATCTGAAGATCGGGGAACAAAGGGACTCCCTCGGGTCCTTCAAAGTCCGCAGCTGGGCGGGCAAAATGAGCTGTGCCACTCAGAAGGATCTGGGGGGCATCAGGCTGAAGGACTACCACATAGCCTTCCACTTCAGGGATGGAGACACAGGACTCTTCACTGAAGCATCTACAGAAGAAGAGAGGCAACATGTTACTCTCTTATAAACCTAGAGTCTGCCCAAGTATGATGGCACACACCTTTAATCCCAGGATTTGGGAGACAGTCAGATGGCCAACCTAGTCTACATACAAGTTCTAGGCCAGCCAGAGCCCACAATGAGACTGTGTCTCAAGAAACAGATGTCTAGAGTCTGTCTCATACCTCTGAGTCCCCACCTCTGCATCAGGACCATCCCAGATGGAGTGAGAAGAGGAGAAAAGGTCATGTCAACCTCCCTATACCCAACCACCAAAACAAAGCCCTTCCATGTATGACATTGCTGAATGAAAACCAGAGGGTAAGATAGCCTCAGCCTGTGGGGTAATCATGTCAACAAGGCTGAAAACCATGGAATGTCTGTCACATCCTATTTGGAAGGAGGGGGAAACTGAACTAACAAAACTACATACATTGAGACAGAGTCTTTCTACTTCATATCCTCTTTCTGCCTTTCCACCAAGCATTGTCACACATGCCTGGAATCCCAGTACTTAAGGGGCTGAGATAGGAGGATTCAAGTGCAAGGCCAGCCTGGCCAAGACTCTGTCTTAAAAATAAAAAAAATTAGGTATCTACACATAGTTATTTACCCAGTGACAGTTACATGGGTTCAGTAAAATATCTGCCAGATATGTGTCCAAAAATATCTAACACTAAGAGTGGGCTGGTGTGTGGGGGGGTGGTAACCTCTCAATAATGTCCTGGCTGGGGGGGGGGGTGATCTATCACTAATGTCCCTTTTTGGTGTGCCTTCTGTCTCTTTTACTGGACATCTGCCCAGAAGACTTGCTCAGCCAACCAGCAAGCTATACTCCTTCCCATCCCAGGCCTTGCACAGCACCCCAACCCCTTACAATCTCAAGCTTCTGTTAGCTTATGAAGCATTTTGTCATGTTATTCCCTTTACAGCAGTGTTTCTGATAAGAATAAGAGACAAAGCTTGGAGCCATACATAGCAATGTACACCTCCAATCCCAGCACTTGTGAGGCTGAGGAAGGAGAATTACTGAGTTCATGGCCACATATCAGAGTACCAAGCCAGCCTTGGTTGGATAGCAAGACCCTGAATAAAAAAAAATAAATGTATATGACACATGTAGTTTAACTAATTACCAAATAGAAGGATGCTATGGTGATGTATAGTCATCCATTACATGTTCAGAACAACACTATCATGAATTAATAAAGATTCTCCAGTTGCTACAATAGAAATGTCTTCTACTATATTAAGCTACTTAAAATAGCTTGATATAGTATAGAAATAATCAGTATTTTGATATCTCTAAAATTAATGACTGTGATCACAGCATATTTATTCTCTACTTCGAACATATGATTCATTAAAAAAAAAAAAATTTGGCTCTTCTAGGACATGGACCCTGTAATTCAGCTGCCAGTATGTCATGTTGGATAACTCTAGATCCAGGGATGCTGCTGCCCCCTCTGGCCTCCAACAGCACTTGCACACAGGAACAATACACACAGACATACATACAAATAACTAAAATAGTTGAAAATAGAATTTGAGAAATTTGGTTGTTCTGCAATAAAAGAATAACAGTCTAAGCTTGGCATGATGGTGCACACCTGTAATCCCAGCACACCTGTAATCACTCAGGAGGCAAAGGCAGGTAGGTCCCTGTGATTTCTTGGCCAAACTAGTCTACAAATCAAGATCCAAGCCAGCCAATACTACCTGGCGAGTCTCTATATAAATGCCAAAATAAAATAAACAAATGTCAGGAAAGAAAAACGAACAAAAGGAAATATTGGGCTACACAAGCAGTATCTGCCACAGAGTCGAGGTTTCAGCCAGAGCCGTGTTTGAAGCTCTGTTGTGTTCCAGGTAGATTTTCCCTACCCATCTCTCACTCTCTTCCTTCACCTTCCATCATGGAACAATGAAACAAGACAGCCTTCACCAGACACTAGTGCCTCCCTCTTACATCCCAGCCTCCAGAACTATGAGAAATAAAGCTGTTTTTACTAACTCCCCCCATCTCAGCTATTCCACTATACAACAAAGTAAGCCAGGAAATTGGGACAAGAGAAGCATGGTGTTGCAATAGCAATGTAAACTGTGAAAGCAGCTTTGGAAACAGGAGGTGGTTTTTAGCTGGAACAGTTTTGAAGGGGTATTAGGGAGGGAGTTGTGTTGCTATGAATGGCGAATTAGGGAGATTCTGTTGAGGACTCAGAGGGAAGAAACTATTTGGTTTGTTTGGGGTGTTTTGTTTGGACAGGTTCCTCTCTGAGCCCAGAGCTCCCCAGTTGGTTCTACTGGACAGCCAGAGAGCTCTAAGGAAGCACTGTCTCCCCAACTCTGTCTCCCCTAACCATCACATCCTAGGCTTACAGATGTACACCACTGCCCTTTTCACGTGAATGCTGGGGATCTGAAATCAGGTCTCATGCTTTACCAACTGAGCATCTTCCCAGCATGATACTGCTTGATGATGACTGAAGATATCATAATCAGGATTTTGTTAGAGATATGGCCCGTAAAGGCCACTCTGCTGAGGTCTAATGTGGAGATGGAATTGAAGACTCTCTTGTAGAAAGCCAGAGTAAGGACCATTCTTGTACACATTGACAAAGGATTGAGCTACGTCCTGTCCAAGTCTGGGCATTCTGGGGAGCAGAACTTAATGTTGATAACCTGGTGGGGCCAGAAAGATGGGTTAGCAGTGAGGAGTGCTCCCTGCTCTTCCAAAGGATATGAATCCAGTTCCCAGCATCCAGTTCAGTAGCTCATGATCCCTGGGACTCCAGCTCCAGGGGAACTGATACCCGGATTCCATAGGCACTCACAAGCACATGCCCAAACACATGTGCATACATGTAGATAAAAGACACTCTTTTTAAAGGACAGCTAGAAAAAGAAACTCTAAGGGAAATATTGAAGAAGTTGTATGAGTACCTTTGGTCACAGGATTAAAACAAAAAGAAAATTAATTTAAAGATGGAGTTCATAATTCAATAGCAAACAGCTTACGGATTTGAGGGATTCACAGCCTCCCAAGTAAAGAATGAACAAGTAGACAAGAATGTAGCCAAGCTATCCTTTGATAAAGGGATCAGTGTGGACAGAAGGAAGATGCTGTTTATCAAGACAATGGAAAAATATGAGCATTACAGAGATCTTCAAGGCAGGCCCAGGGTGTGGAGAGAAATGAACATTCCAGGCCTGGGTCACTTCAGGTCTCTACTCCCTACATTCTGATACAGAGCCTCACCTCCTCACCCCACCCCCATCTCCGTAGTTATGGTTCAGCCATCCCAGGTGTAGTTTGGATCACCTATGAAAGCACACAGGCATCTATGTGGTGGATGCTAGAGAGAACATGATTCATTTCACCTTAATTTCAAATGACATCACAGAGAGCCACGAGGGGCAATACTGGATAGAACAATCAGTTCTCTGGATCAATGAAGGCAAAGTCACCAGAGACCCCAGAGCTGCAGAGCACCCAGCACGGGTCATCAATCAGCCTGGCAAGGCTTCAGTAAAAGCTGTTACATACTTGACCGAAGGGTTGTCTGGTGCCTTCTGGCTGACCCCCATCCTAGTGTGTCTAGGAGCAGCACATGAAGTCAGGGGTTATTTGAAAGTTTTTATTTTATTCTATTTTGTTTTGTGACTAAGGCCTCATGTAGCACAGGGTGACTTCAAACTCTCTGTGTAGCCAAGAACAACCTTAGACTCCTGAACGTTCACCTTCTGATTGCTGGGATTATAAGTCATGTAGCATCTCACCCAATTTGTGTTGAGACTCAAATCCAGGACAAGCCAATTCTACCAACGGAGCTGACTCTCTAACTCATGATTCTGAAATCAGCACACTAGGGAGACGGTTATACCAGCAAAGTACTCACTATGCAGGTATGGATACCTGAGTTCAGATCTCCAGCACCCACATAAAAGCCAGGCATGGTGACGCACGTCTGTACCCTAAGTACTGGAGTGGCAGAGGCAGGAGGGTGCCTGAACTTACTAGCTAAGCAGTCTAAGCCAATCGGCACACTCCAGATTCAGTGAGAAGACCTATCCCAAAGGAGAAGCTGGGAAGTGACCGGGAAGGCCACCTGCTGTTTATCTCTGGCCTCCGCTCAAGTACGCTCACATGTTCACATACAAACAGGTGCATGTATGCATGCACAAAAAAGAAAATAAGATACAATATTAGGTAAGTGTAGTGTGCCACACTTATAACAGCAGCACTCAGGAGGCTGAGGCAGGAGGATCACAGGTTCTCAGCTTGGGCTGCACAGTGAGATGCTGTCAGTCCTGACTACTTGGGGCTGTGCTTGGAGGCAGCTTACTTTTTTTCCTTTACTCTTCTTTCGTTGTTTTGGGGAAACAGCTAACTTGTCCAGCCACAGGGGCTCACAGATGAAAGAGAATTTATCTATCAGCCCTTTCATCAAACCCATATCTCATCTGATGACTCTCAAGACTTTGGGTTTTTTGAGCTAATGCTGGGATGAGACAAGACTATCAGGCTAGACCTCTCCTTTTCCCCTCTTCCCTCCCTCCCCCCAAACCTCTCAGCTGTTTGGTTTGATAATAGAGCAAGTCTCTAGCCAGATGCTGGCCACTAACTTAGACTTTCCAGCCTCTAGGACTATAAAAATAAATAAATTCTGTATTTCCTTCTAAACCACTCGGTCTCAAGCATTCTATTATAGTGACATGAAATAGACTAAAGCCAGGCATTGTGGCTGAGGTCTGTAATCCCAGCACTCAGGAAGCTGAGACACAAGAACTGCTGTGAGTTTAAGGTCAGCTAGGGGACAGAGTAAGACCCTGTCTCAAAAACAACAAACAAGAAAGAAGGAAAAAAAAGAAAGGAAGGAAGGAAAATAAAGGCTGATCCATCCTTCTTGGACAAACAGTCTTGGCAAAGGGGTTGTGGGTGTGCAGGGTTAGGGACTCTGGTCTCTTAATGACTGCAGTAGGTGGTAGGATTTGCAGGGAAAAACTGAGGACAGTCAACCCTAGCACACTCAGGTTGATTGTCCCCTCAGCAGGTGTGATGGGCTCAGAGCCCTGGAAAGAGCCTTTCATAACCTGCAGATGGCCCCAGCTGCCTGGAAATGGAGCACAGGCAGCAGCATGCCTGGGCTGCACTCATGCTGTAAGAGACTGAAGACAGGAAAAGAAGACTGTACCAGCTTCATAAGCCAATTAAATGATTTAGCACAGAGATTCTGCATGGCAAGCAAACCTCACACTTGTGGCAAATATATTCACTCCAGAATTAGTTGAAAAATAAAAGTGAGGATCCAGAAGAAGAAGAAATTCTTTCTGGAAAAAAAATAGGAATAAAGTATTTAAGTATTTTTTAAAAAAGGAGGAGGAGGTAGGACAAATCAGGAAAATTGGCAATTGTGGGATGATGCTCTTGTACACTGTACAGATTTGTTCCTGGTATTGGTTTAATAAAACTGATTGGTCAGTAGTCAGGCAGAAAGTAGAGGCAGGGAAACCAGACTAGGAGAATCCTGGGAAGAGGAAAGACAGAGAAGTGAGATGCTAGCCAGACTCAGAGGAAGCAAGATGAAAATGCTGCACTCAGCAAAGGTACCAACCCACATCGCTAAACATAGAGAAGTATGGGTTAATTTAAGTGTAAGAACTAGATAGTAATAAGCTTGAGCTACTGGCCCAGCAGTTACTATAATACTGAGCTTCAGAGTCAATTATTTGGGAAGCTGCTGCTGGGTATTTGACAGTTTCTGGCAACTACAAGCAACTGAGGCAGCTTTGAAAGGGTGAAGGACTTTGCACAGGCAGAAATGAGCGCAACAATAAAGAACACTCTTCAAGGAGTTACAGAGTATGAGGCAATAAAGCCGGAAATAGCAGGAGCTGAGACCTTGAACCAGTGGCTAGAGTTCAGTTTGCAGCTTCACGACATAGATCTCATTAGAAAATTTTCTGGTTTGAACTACGTATGGTAGTGTTTTGGCGTAGTGGAAGCTAAAACAGGAGAGTCTCAAGTTCAAAGCCAGCCTGCATTAAATGAAAGTAAAAACAAAACAAAACTAAGTCTGATTTAAGATCAATGGGCCAGCCTGGAGTAAGGGTGAAGTAGAATTAAGTCAACTGGTTAGGAAGGTAAGACAATAGGGCAGGGTAGAGTAAGGAGGGATTGCGGTAAGTTTCAGATGCCCAAGCTCAGGGACAGGTCCTGTGTGATCTGACAATTGATGAGGCATGAAGGACCAAGACAGGGAGGAGCTGATGATGGGGACTGAAGCCTGAGTGGCTGATGCCGTTAAAGAGGGAATTGGAATCACTGGCCCCTTTGGGTAGGGGTTGTTTAAGGTCAATTATTTCAGCATTGGCTCATCTAGGTTGAGGCTACAGCAAATAGATATAAATTCAAAAACTACAGAGAGGACAATGCCAGAGAAAGAGATGGCCCCATCTATCCAGGGACAAATGTCCAAGAAATACATTCTTTTTAAGTTTAAATCATTTAATTCTGCCCATTCTAATGGTAAAGGCCTATAATTTCAGCTACTAGAGAGGCTGAAGCAGGAGGATCACAAATTCAAGGCCAGAACAAGCTCACAGACATCCTTGTCAGCTTAATGAGAACTTGTGTCTCAAACTAAAATGTGAAAGTGGAGCCAGGATAAGGCTCAGTGACTGAACGCTTGCCTACTATGCACAAGGCCCTACAAAAAACGGAGGGATGGGCAACTTGCGTTTAAGCAATGACTGAACAGTTGCATAAATCTGACGTTAAATGATCAGAAATCCAAACACTGGAAACAGGAAGCTGGGAAAACCAGACAGACAAAGATGTGTCTCAGAGGACAGGTCTGATAGGCATCTCAGTTTCTGCTGGGTTGGACACACACACACACACACACACACACACACACACACACACACATCCCTTCAGGAAAGATGAGGTGAGCTGGCCACACAGTAGTCCATAGGAAAATCAGGGCCAGGGTATATTAGCTTGAGTTGGAACGATGCTTGCCTAATACATGCAGCAGCCAGGGCTGGATCCCAGCTACCACATATACTGGTGTGGTGGTGTGTGCCTACAGTCATAGCAGCTGAGACATAAAAGCAGAAGGACAAAGAGTCCAAGGCCATTGTCAGTTATATAGTGACTCTGAGGCCATCACGGACTACATGAGACCCCAGAGAGAGAAAGAGGAAGGCAAAAAAGGAAGAAATCTTATTTTTTAAAAAATGTCAATACCTCTTCCCTCTTCTGAAAAGACCAACATCAGTTTCCAAGTCTTTAATAAGCCTCTAGTCTAAGCCTAAATGAGGTAGCCAAGGCATCGACTCAGGCCTCTGTCAGAGTCCCACCCTTGGCCAAAGCACAATCTCTCTCCTCTGTGTAGCTCCTAAGTACATGGAAGGAGTGAGGTAGCGTCTTGGTTCCTGAGGGATGAAAATGCCTTAAGAATCCTGACTAGAGGCATGGAGAGATGGCTCAGCGGTTAAGAGCTTTAGCCTCTTTAGAGGTCCCAGATACAATCCACAGCAACCATGTGGCGCCTCAATACAGGTCAACTCCAACCTATCAATGCCCTCTTCTGGCATCTGCCGGTACTGCACAAGCCTGGTTTGCAGCCATGCAGGCCGCAAAACACCCATATACATAAAAATTAATTATCCTTTACAAAAGAAATTCCAACTAGTACGTAGTGGGGTTCACACAGCTCTAATCCGTGTCCACAAGATGCTCAATAGTCTGTGACCTTCAACTCCACTATGTAACCTCACAATAGCCCAGCAGCCCCCTAGCATGGGTCTAACTGGAGCCTGGTAATTGTGCCCAGTTAGACTCATGGGCTCAGGGCTTCTCTCCCAAGATATCTGAGGTCAGATGCTTCAGGAATTTATGGAGAAAGTGAGGCGGAAAAGGAAAAGCACATGAAAGCTGACTCCTGAATTGTGTGATCCACCCACTAGATGGCAGTATCTCCTAAAACTGTCCTACAGACCCTAAGTAGGCGTGAAACCGCCTTCCCAGAGGAACCGGCACCACCTATAGAGCAGGCACTCTGGGAAGCATTTGCTCTGGACTGTAACATTTAGTTCATGACAATTTCACTGCTCAGGCTCTATTATCCCTGAAGCTGTATTTTAAAATATCAGATAAATACTTAAACCTTGAAACCCACAATTTTTCTTCTAAAGAATTCAAAAATCATCCCATTAGACAATCCCTGTCCCAGCTGCTCACCTGCCAGCATACTATAAAAGCAGCCATAAACAGTATGCAAACAGGCAGGGATCTGTTCCATTAAAACTTTCCAGAATAGACAGCGGACCATATATGGCCTGGGATCATTCATGGCCTGGGACTATTATATTCGTTTTGCAAGAAACTGGCAAAGAAAAATCCAAAAAAGGCCCAAGGAAACAGAGCTCACCATTTGCTCAAAGTTACCAAATAATTAGTACCGAGTCAAAATTAATGCCAGGTCCCCAGCTTCCAACCTTCTCTATCCCACTTTATATATCAGCATAGAGAAGATCAGAACCCCCAGATCCTGGCAACACCATTTCACAAGAAGAACAGATTGGGAAACCTGATCCTTGTCCAAGCTCTTCTACCAATGTGACCTTCAAACAGTCAACTGTCCTCTGTGCTCAGAGAGGGACATGAAATGAGGAACGTATGGCTTGGCTAGCTCTGGTGATGTCCTAAAGCAAAGAGTGACATTGACGCTGCTCTATGATTTGACCTCCCACCCAGCACTCACTTGACAGCGGTGGTGAGGCGCAGCGGCCTGACGCCGGGTGTGGCAAAGCGCAGAGTGTTCATGTAAGCCACATGCTGCAGGGCATGGTTGAAGGTCTCCACATCATCCCCCTCCAGGGTGAGCAGGGACTGCGAGGGGTTCACGTGGACCTGGGTCCCAGACACAGACATAACTAAGAGCAACACCAGGAGGCAGGAGAGAAAAGGTGCAGAAGTGTGGAGGGGCCAAGGGGAGGGGTAGGGGCATGCCGGGAATGAGAGAGAGTGGAAGGGGCTATACCTTCATGCCTTTGCCCAGGCTCTCGAAATCCCTATAGTCCAGCCCCTCCCGACATGCATAGAGGCACTCGATGACCTCACGGCTCTCCAGGCGACCTGAGCGCACGCTGAAACCAGCCAGGTAGCCATGGAAGTAGTGGTGGATCAGCAAGGGGTCTCCTAGGGCAGGAACACAGGAGCAGGCCAGGTGGTGAGAGGAGAAAGGGGGGGCAGAGGAAAGATGGACCCAAGTGGGGGGGCTGATAGAAAGGGGAAAGGAAGAGCATACAGAAGGCTTGAGAAAGAAAATGAAAGTATGGAAACCCAAGAGATGAGATCACGGTAAGAAGGAAGTGGGGCAGTGGGGCTGGGATAGAGAGGACAGACGAGGCAAAAGGCAGGATGGAGATTTTGCCTAACATGTGTGAGGCCCTGGGTTCCACTCCTAGCAACACACAGGAAAAAGGAAAAGGAGGAGAAAAAACACAATAAGGAGGAAGGGGGAGGAGCCAGTAAAAAGTTTCTGAGAGGAGAGAGCAGGGGAAACCACAGTCAAGAGGAGGAACATTTGAAAACAACAGGAAATGAGGAGGGTTGAGAGAGACGTCTTTCCAGGGACATGCAGGGAGACCAGGATGAATGTGTGTGATCTTCACAGATGCCTAGACTGTCCCCTCCTGCTATCTGCTTTCTACCATGTGGAAAATCAGCAAGAGAAACATTACTACAATCTATGGGCATAGGAAAACACAAAAAAAAAAAAAAAACACCCAGAATCCAGGCAAGCTTTGCCCAGCCTTCCTGCTCCATGGATAGCTTGATAGATATGGTTTAGAGACTGCCATGGTGGAGTGTGAAGCAGAAACTGGAAAAGCTGGATATGGCAGACAGCTGAGATTGGAACTCTGGTCTCCAGTTCTTATACTCGGTGTACCTGGGGTTGTGTCTGTACTATTGTCTCCTTTTCCCTTTTCTTTGTTCTTCTCTTCTGGGAACAAAACAAAATGTGGCAATGAGCCAAGGGCTGTGACAAGAGGTTGCACAATTCTCCTGAGTTTTCTCAGACCTTGTAAGATTTGCAGGCTCTCAGCAGAGTCCCAACCCCTCTTATGGCATGCTCCAATTGTGCGGGTCTCTCTTATGTCATCGCCCCTCTTAGAGGCCTATGTTACAGACGACTCTATTGCTGGGGAGATGGGAAGATTCTGGTAAGGGAAGTACATAAACAGAAGCCTAACAGTCCTCTGCAAGATTCCTATCCTGCAAGAAAGAGGCTGTGGAAACCATCATCTCTTTGAGGGAACAAGGTGAAAACTGGCTGGACTTACATTGTAGGTTTGTGGATAGAAATTCCACCAAGTTTAAGGTACTGACCCACACAATGCAGGGAAGGGAATAGTATTGGAAGCAGTGGTCTCCTCCAGCAGAAATTATTCAAGCAGTCACCCTGCCCAGCTGCGCAGGCGGTAGCCTCTGCAGAGGGACAGACCACCCTCACTCCTCACCTGACCACCTCCCCTCAGCTCTAAGTCACTGAGTCTTTACTTAGAAGGTCAGGGGACTCACCAGTCCAGCAAGCCCCAATCATGAGTGCAGGTTCCTTCCTGGGTGGATGGATGAGACCATTGTCGTGAATGAGAGCAGGGTCAAAGGAGATGCCATCCGTATAGAGGGTGACTGTGGGAAACTCGAGGTTCAAGGCATAGTGATGCCACTCATCATCACATACCTGGGGGTGCAAGGTGAGGGCAAGAGCCCCTCAGTTACTTGCTCTCCAAGGAAGTAGCCCTAACCCTGCTCCATGTCCTGGAGACGGGATAGTCCTACACATTCCCAGTTCTACCAGCAGGGCTGCCTACCCAGCTCAAGGATTAGCATCCTCATCCAAAATCTGCAAGGCAGGCAACCTTGTATATTAAACTCCATGAGTTATAAGCGCAGGAGTATATGCCTAAAGTCCCACAGCTCGGGAACATGAGGACAGGAGGATCACTTAAGTCCAGGAGTTGGAAGGTCAGCTTGGCAACACAACAAGCTCGTGTCTCAAAGAAATAAAATAACAACAACAAAAATCCATTGTGTTGTAAATTAATTTTTCCAAAGATATTTATGAATAGACAGAAGACATTGTGATTTCCAGGGTGGTTTCTAACCCAATATGAACCTCTGGGACACCTATGTTTTACTCTGACATTTCTCCTGGAGTCATCATGATGGAGGAGGAATGAGTGGGGTGGAGGTCTCTTCCTTACCTACTTCCCAGAGTTGGGATCCCCCTCCAGGCTCAGGCACAGGTGCCCCCCACCCCACCCCCGCTCTACATCCTCTTCCTAGGAGTATCCTAGTCTGTTCATAGGACCATTCATTATCCATCCACATTCACATCAGTAATAACGCCATGCCCATCTCCAGCCTAGAGCGCTCCCTGAATTCTGGACTTTCCCCTCAGATGCCTATGGCCATCTCAAATTTCACATGCATAAGATGGAAGCCAATAGGCTTCCCAGCTCCACTCGCATCCCATCCTCCATACCCAAACCACTAACAGGTGCTTTTACCACAGCCAAACAAAACACTGTGGGTTTCTATGTAGGACTCTTCCTGTCCATGGCACATATTGTTGAGTCCCCAGGCCCTTTTGTGTGAGGTCAAAACAATTCCATCTGTTGACTTACCTTCTGTTTTCTTCTTCTTACTATAAACAGAGCCAAGGGCTTTGAGCTTCTGAGGCAAACACTCTACCTCTAAGCATATACCTGGTCCAGTCTTTTTCTGACCTTTTATTTATGCTTTGGTTGGTTGACTTGGAGTTTGTTTGTTGTTTGAGACAGGGTATCTCTATGTAACCCTGGCTGTCCCAGAACTCACTTTTTAGACCTGGATGTCCCTAAACTCACTGAGACCTACCTGTCTCTGCCTCTGGAGTGTTGGGATTAAAGGTGTGAGCCATAAGCTATCATTTATGATGGTCTGGGGTTTTTTGAGCCAAAGTTTCATGTTGCCTGGACTATCCTCAACCCCATCAGGACCTTGAACTTCTGACCCTCCTGCATGCACCATGACACCTGGTCTTATTTGATGCTGCAGAATGAACCTAGGACTGTCCCCTGCTCCCCTCATAGCCCATCCTCCACACTCAAACCACCAACAATCAGAGATAATTTTTTTCTCGGGGCCAAACAAAGCTAACAGCTGTGGGTTTCTACATAGACCTCTTTATCTCTGGACTGGTATTAGTAGGTACACACTCAGGCAACTGAGCTACGCCCCCAAGACAAATGATGGTGGTGATGGTGGTGATGAAGAGGAAGATGATGATATTTAAAAAAACAAAATCTTGCTAAATTTCCAAGAGAGTCTTGAACTTTCAATCCTCTGGCCTCAGCCTCTGAGGTAGCTGGGATCACTGGCCTGCACCCACCTCAGCCTCTGAGGTAGTTGGGATCATTGGCCTGCACCCACCTCAGCCCCTGATGTAGCTGTGATCACTGGCCTGCGCCCACCTCAGCCTCTGAGGTAGCTGGGATCACTGGCCTGTGCCCATTGCAGCCTCTGAGGTAGCTGGGATCACTGGCCTGCGCCCACCTCAGCCTCTGAGGTAGCTGTGATCACTGGCCTGCGCCCACCTCAGCCTCTGAGGTAGCTGGGATCACTGGCCTGTGCCCACCTCAGCCTCTGAGGTAGCTGTGATCACTGGCCTGCGCCCACCTCAGCCTCTGAGGTAGCTGGGATCACTGGCCTGCGCCCACCTCAGCCTCTGAGGTAGCTGGGATCACTGGCCTGTGCCCACCTCAGCCCCTGAGGTAGCTGTGATCACTGGCCTGTGTCCACCTCAGCCTCTGAGGTGGCTGGGATCACTGGCCTGTGCCACTAAGCCTGACTTACTTTCATTCCTCTACTTCATCAGTATCATCTTTCCACAACTACTCAAGTGGCCATCTTCAAATATAACTCTGACCAAGTTGTATTCCTGCTCTAAGGCCTTCAGATAAAGGCTTCCTAAAGTCACTGTCCATCTGTCCGAGCACTCCCTCAGCTCTTCCCTATTGTCTATTATACTCCAGCCCCACTCATCTCTTCCTTGCCTCAGAGAATTTCCATATGCTATTCCTATTTAGATTTTTTTAACTCCACCTCCACTGGATGCTACCTTATGGATCAAGGATTGACTTGGCACACACTGGGTCCTGGGCTAGATCCCCAACTCTGTGGGGGGGGATGGGGAGAGAAACAGAAGAGGGGGAGAAATAAAAGATAAAATGGCTTACCTACCCAATTAAAATATAAACTGGGTATTTTGAGTCATATTATTAAACTCCACTGTACTCCTAGAATCTATCTGCTGAAAAGGCAGGGGCTTAATTAGTGATTAATAGATGTCAAAAGTAAATTAGGATAAAATTTTAAAGAGAAGGACTAGGGATATATAGTTCAGTGATAGAGCACTACCTCAGCACATGTAAGGCCCTGTATTCTGTCACCAGCAACACACACACACATGCACAAACACACACACACACACACACACACACACACACACACACACACACACACGCAGGCACACACACACACCACACACATGCACACACACACACACACATGCATGCACACACCCCTGGCATGGTGAACAGGCCTGTAATCCCAGCTCCTTGGGAGGCTGGGACTAATGAATCACACAAGTTCAAGGACAGCCTTGGCTACAGAG
>PVIH01016800.1:5574-44368 GCA_004025045.1 Sigmodon hispidus
TCCTCAATTCTATTCCATTGGTCCACAAGTCTGTTTTTATGCCAGTACCAGGCTGTTTTTATTACTGTAGCTCTATAGTATAGCTTGAAGTCAGGGATGGTGATACCTCCTGAGGTTCTTTTGTTGAGTAAAACTGTTTTGGCAATCCTGGCTTTCCTGTTATTCCAAATGAAATTGAGTATTGTTCTTTCAAGGTCCACAAAATATTGTGTTGGGATTTTGATGGGCAGTGCATTGAATCTGTAGATTGCCTTTGGTAGAATTGTCATTTTTACTATGTTGATCCTACCAATCCAGGAACATAGGAGAGCTTTCCATTTTCTGATATTCTCTTCAATTTCTTTCTTCAGTGATTTAAAATTTTTGCCAAATAGATCTGTTACTTCTTTGGTTCTAGTTACTCCAAGGTATTTAATACTATTTGCAGCTATTATGAAGACTAATGTTTCCCTTATTTCTTTTTCAACTCTTCTATCTTTAGTGTATAGAAGGACTACTGATTTCTTTGAGTTTATCTTGTATCCTGCTACATTGCTGAAGGTGTTTATCAACTGTAGCAGTTCCTTGGAAGAATTCTGTGGGTCACTTATGTAAACAATCATATCATCTGCAAATAGAGATAGCTTCACTTCTTCTTTTCCACTTTGTATCCCCTTACTCTCTTTTTGTTCCCTTATTGCTTTAGGTAAAACTTCCAGAACTATATTGAATAGATAAGGGGAGCGAGGACATCCTTGTCTAGTTCCTGACTTTAGTGGGATTGCTTTGAGTTTTTCTCCATTAAGTTTGATACTGGCTGTCGGCTTCTTGTAAATCGCCTTTCTTATATTTAGGTATTCTCCCTGTATTCCTGATCTCTCCAGGGCTTTTACCATAAAGGAGTGTTGGATTTTGTCAAAGGCTTTTTTCAGCGTCTAAGGATAAGATCATGTGTTTTTTTCCTTCAGTTTGTTTATATGAAGGATGACAAGGCTTTTATGGTTTTACTATTTTCTTTGACTGATGCATCTATTTCCACGATTGAGTCTTCCACCCCAGAGATTCTCTCTTCCATTTTTTGGATTCTGTTGGTTATGCTT
Organism: Sigmodon hispidus; assembly: GCA_004025045.1. Lineage (NCBI taxonomy): Eukaryota > Metazoa > Chordata > Mammalia > Rodentia > Cricetidae > Sigmodon > Sigmodon hispidus. Next base: position 6,654 of record PVIH01016800.1, read on the forward strand.
GTATCTGTAGTTCTAGTTCGTTTCTTCAGATTTTTCTATTTCTACCTTTGCCTCATCTTGTGCCATTTTTATTGCTTCTATGTCACTGTTTAGTTCCTGGAATGTTTCTTTCATTTTTTGGTTTTCTTTTTCTTGATTTTCTTACCAGGATTTGTTCATCTCTTCCAATTTTTTGTTTGTATTTTTTTCTATTTCTTTAAGGGAATTTTTCATATCCTCTTTGATGACTTCAATAATCTTTATAAAGTTGTTTTTGCTGTTGTTTCTTTCTGATTCCTCTTCATTGCTCTGTTCAGGTCTTGTAGTTGTAGAACCATTAGCTCTTTAGCTCTGGTGTTGTCTTGTTCTTTATATTGCTATATTATATATATATATACATCTGTCTATGGCTTCAGTGGTTCACAATTAGTCAGCTCCTAGTCAGTTGTGGCTAGATGGCTTGTGAGTCTCCTTTCTACTCTGGGCAAGGGGTCTGTTCAATCTTTGACTCTGCTCTGGATAGGGGACTGTGTTTCCAAGGCCCTCAGTCCTTGTCTGATGTTGTTGTTCACCCGGGAGATGGGGCCCAGTCGGGCATGGCCTAGAGCCTTCTGCTGGGACGAGTCTGAGATCAGGCCATTGGGTGTGGCCCCAATCCAGGAGAGGAATTCTCAGTACTGTGGCCCAGGGGTGGGAACTGTTCACCTTTGACTTCACTCTGGATGGGGCCAGAGTTTCAAAGCCCTAGGTCCTTGTCTGATGATGAAATTCACCCTCTTAAACATGTTTTTAAGCAATAGTTATATTTTTACATATATACAATTAGACTTAAGTTATATATATACATATACAGAGTTAATGCTAGTTTACATTGACACAGAGTTAAATCTATGTCACATATGTGTTTATATAATCATTTAATATTATAAACATCTTGTAGTGAAGAATCATCAGCTATTTTTGAAATGAAGAAAACTAGACAAAATCAACTTAATATGAAAAATCTTTTAACTTATTTTATAGGTTTTTATAGTATCTGTGGGTATGACAAACCACAGTAAACAATCTATATCACTTCTGGATTTTTAAAATATTTTATATGTTTTTAGTCTGTCTCTGATTTTTTTAAACATTTTTATTTTAGACATTTTTTTAAATTTTAGCTTTTTGTCTTTTTTATTTTTTGAGCAACATAAAAACTTTTATTAAAGTCTTTTTGTGTATTATTTTAGTAGTCTAGGAAATATTGTATGGCCACAATATTTTAAACAAGAACAGAAACATGCATATACTGTAGCAACATATTATTAACATGAAGCATCTGAACTAGCAGTAGGGTTTTTTAAATTTTAATTAATAATAATTTGTAACTAACTTCTCTAAAAGATTATAAGTACTTCAATCATTGGATCTGAATGATCAAGGAAGCAGTCACCTTGGCTCAGCAAGTACAGGCAGTGACTCTCCATCCTTCGAGTCAAACCTTGGTCAGGTTTGGTGGTTAGCATCCAGGGCAGGTCATGGGAGCCCCAATCTCCAGCATAGGTGAGGAAGGCAAGCGGCATGGAGACAAAAGGCTGTTATTAACCTAGCAAAGATGGCTGGCAGATATTTGACTGATTAAAGATGGTAACAACCCAGCAATGAGGCTGACTAAAAATGGTAGCAATCTAAAATGGAATCATGTCTTTTTTTAACATTTATTTACATATAGATTTTTAATTGTCAATTTATAATGTTACTAGTGTTAATTTTAACAGGTTTTAGTAATATTTAATAATTATTATCATTGTGCTAACATTATCTACTTTGAAGAAAAACATTTGAACTCCTGCTAAATTCTCATTCCTGACCATAAATGAAGTCACAGCAGCTGTGGGTGGTAACTGGCTGCTATTGGTAACAGAGATAGCAAAAATACATTTAAATCATTTCTGTTTTAGCTTTATGCTTTTAACAAAAATTAGGAATACATCAGAAAACTCGAACAAAACTTTCTAACAAAACAAGCATATATAACTTTTTCTGAGAAACAGGCATAACTTTTTAACAAGACAAACAAAACTTTTTAACCATAAACAGAACTGATGGGCAGGTAACATCTTGCTACATTGGCACAACAAAGACACAGTAGCTCAGTGTGCTACCCATCCATTTTTCTCCTCAGTACATCAAATGTAAAACCAGCCACAGCCCTGCAGGCCATTGCTTATGCTCAGGGCCAGAGAGCAAGAGATTAAGAAAGGGTAGGGGTGGGGGCAGACCACCTTGCCTCCTTACAATGAAAAACAGAAAACAAATAATTATGACATACACAGTTCTGGCAGGAGCAACCTGAGAATCTCTTTCAACCAGAAGGACCCTCTGTCTCTGTCCCTGGCCATCCAGCCCTACAGTTTTTATCTGGAGTCACAAAACACACACATACACACACACACACACACACACACACACACACACACACACACACACACACACGTCCAAGCATTAAACATGCATACTGTGGCCACTAGGAACATTTTTAAGGGAGTACAATGACTATTAGCTTGGCTCATGATTTTAAAACAGCTCTAGCTACCACAACAAGAGGACAAACACAGTAAAATATTCATGTAGATAAAAGACAAACAAGGCAATGGCCATGCATAGGCTCAATGCCCTGCTGTCACTCAACTTGCTAAGGGAATCTAGTCTCCCTCAAAAGGGTCTCTATCTACCCGCAGGGTCCTAGAACGTCTTTTAGCTTTTCATGCTCTGACCTGGTACCCGAATAGAAATGTAATAAATCACACTTACTAACAAGATTTCTTTTGGTTAGAATCATCTATTTTTGTTCACGCCTACTTGTATATGATATCTTACCTTTCTTTTTAAAAATTGTTTGTTTAACCAGTGTCTTTCATTGGAATGAACTCTGTGCTCAATTTAAAAAAGCCATTGATGTTTTCTTTTGTGAAACTTAGTCCCTTGAAGTTTTAAAAGCTAACCAAAGATCTGTTAAACAATATTCTATTTCTTTTTTCTTTTCTTTTTTTATTATGAATAAAGTCATATTTTTTTTATCCGTGTATATCCTTGTTCAAGCTCCCTTCCCCCTCCCACCCCTTCCAGTCACTCTCTCTTCTTGTCTTTTCCTGATTAGTTACACAAACTCAATTCTGTTTGTAGTATTCCTATTTCTGTTTAGGGGTAGGATGGAATTTCTGAATTGCTAGATTTCTCTACACCATTAAAAATTCTCTTTAATCTTCTGAACTTTATCATATGTACCATTCAATGGGCTTCTATAGAAATAGAATGCCAACCTGCCTACCTGGGAGCTCTGGTACATCTGCTGCCAGGTATAGCCTTTCCTAGCTTTATAGATCTGAATGCTTGGTAGAACCCAAACAGAAGACTCCTCTGGGTGGATTCTGAAGACCAGGAAGTGTCTGAAGAGCTTTTTCTCATAGACCACAAAATAAATGAATGTACCAAAAGGACATTAAGTGAGGGAAAGTGCACTCAAGGAGGTCGAACACCAACAGAAGGGAAAGCCATGGAGAGAAGGCTGTACAAATCCAACACATTCTCTTTCTTTGTACTTTGCTAGCCCATCAAGTACAAATCCATACTGTTTTAATACATGTCACAGGCAGCCTTAGTTTAGGCCACCCTTAGCATGTTCTCGGGTTGGGAAGTGTGCAAAGGAAGCCTATGTTACCCTGTGCCTGAGAATTTAAAAAATTTAAGAGGCATTGTCTCCCTTATCCAAAGTACACAAGATGAGAAGTGTTTTGAATTTCAAAAGCTTTTTGACTTTTAAATATCAAGGGAACGTGCACAAACATGCACCACACACACACACACACACACACACACACACACACACACACACACCCTGGGAATAGCAATCCAGTTGAAACACAAAACTCATTTATGTTCTATATATAAAGACTATGAATATCTTGAAGGTAATTCTATCAAAATTTTCATGTGTCCATGTTTTTACTGTCCTATGTCAAATGAGGTGAGGTATAGCATTTTCCACTTGGGGCTTTACTTTGTCACACAAAAATTTTAGGATTTGGGGGTAGTTTAGATTTTTGGATGAAGGATATTGACTTGTCAATCAAACTTACAAATTGTTAAACATTTTCTACAAGTCTAGGTAGAGTAGCACACAACCCTAATCCTAGAACTCAGGAGACAAGTGGGTCTCTGAGTTCAAGAGCAGCCTGGCCAGGGTCATGTAGTGTAACAGTGTCTTAAAAGATAAAAAAGAGTGGCACTAAACATGTTCTAGGTACCTTGACAAATTGCAAATAGATCTTCAAAAGTACTTGTAATCCTTGTGTTCCTCACAATGCCTCATTAGAACTGTATTTGTTAATGGTGCCTCCTAGTGATTAAAAACAAAAACCAAACCAAAATAAAACTCCTGCTTTAATGGACTGCAGAGCATCATAAAATAGCAGCAGCAGTCTTCTGGAGTATAGCTGTTTATGGTCCCCTAGCTCTCTAAAGTTCTGTGAACTTTCTAGTCAAAAAAGGTCACAGATGGGAACCACAGTCCATGTTCTATCATATAGCAACTTAACTGTGTGCTCAGTGTTCTTAAGAATCCCCACAGCTGAAAATCCATCTCCCCAACCTCCAGATATCAGCAACAAGTCACATCACAGAACTTTTTTTTGGGACAAGGTTTCAATCTTCTGCCCAGGCTGTCCTGAAATTCAATAGGAAAACTCATGGTTCAAAGCTACCACTATGTCCAAGCTATCTATAGATTTCAACTACAACACTAAGTGGCCTGAGTTACATTTGCACATGACAGTGCCTAAAGTCCAAGATCCTTGAGTTTTTCTTTTCTACTCAGTCCTCTCCTTCTAAATTGGTTATTTTAAAACATCATTTTTAAACACAATCATGTAAATACCTTAAATGCAACTCTTCACTTACTGTGTATATTGGCTCATATAGTTTAAACACATTTCTTTTCAAGTTTCTTAGAGGTCTGATCTAATCCTGCACACCCTTGTAGGTGAGAACTGAGACAGAACCCCTGCTACCCCAAATAAATCACAATCAATGCACCAGATTGCTTCCAATCTCATCTAAATCGTTTGTGTGGTGTGAGCACTTTGTGTGTGTGCGTGTGTGTATGTGTCTTTCCTGATGACTTTTCACTCTGTTTTTAGAGATTGGGTCTGTCATTCAACCTGGAGCAGTGAGTTCAAAAGTACCTGACTCTGCCTTCCCAGCACTGTGCCAACAGACATGTGCAACTACACTGGCTTTTTCACATGGTTCCTCAGGCAGGTACTATCACCTCAGGTTCTTGAATTCTTACATCTGATGTGGGTGTGTATATATGTATAGTCTTAAATAATCATGCAGTTAGTTAGGTTTTTTTCACTGTCATTTGCAAACCAGGCAGCTTAATTCTTGCCTCTAGAAGTTTCTTAGCTAAAATGAAATGTTAAAAATAATACTTATAAACCTATAGGTGTACAAATACATCAAAACCAGGTACAAGCATTGGTATCTGCTTAAGATTGAACTGTTATAACTTAGCAAGAACAAAATGAAACCACTTCTATGTCCTTTGGAGGACATCTTATATACCTGTAAATTAATTCTAAATTTCAAGCATTAAGAAGAAAAAAATTATAAGCCTTGAATGCTCAAACAACACCATGGCCAATTTTCAAACTGCAAAAAACTTTTTATGTGGACAGATAAAAGCTAACAGTTAACTAAACTGATCCTTTGAGTATTAAAGGAATATATAGAAACCTAAATTTATTATCCTCATATACTATAATATTTATATTAGTCACTCCTCTGGGATTAAAATACTGGATGTTCCTGTTAAAAGCAGGTATGTTAATAGCTAATACCAAAGATTTATGAAGCATCTAACTATATGCCAACCACCATTTTAAGTGGCTTGTAAGTATTAATTCGACGCCCATAACAACACTAGGAGAGAAATACTATTTTGCAGGTAAAGAAATTGAAGCTTAATACAGTGAGCAACTCTTAAGCCCATAAATACATGGACTTAATATTCTAATGGAAGAGATTAATGAGTATGTAAAACTAAAAGTGAGTATTGAATGTGAGTATTGAATGAGTATTAAATGTTATGTAATTTGTGCAAGGTCACTTAGTCACAGAGTAGGACAGCACAAATTGGAATGTAAACAATGGGCTCTGGGACTCTGAAATCTTAACCCCTAATCCTGAGGCTCTATACTAAATATCATTTGTGGCTATGGCAATGAAAAGAATATTTAGCATACTGATCAAACTACTCTTGCATTTCATTTCATTCTCACAAGTGGACAAAATAGAAACTGAGGTGCCAAGGTATACAATGGATCCTGTGTCAATGGTAGTGACTTCTATGTTCTACCTCTAACTGGGGGCCAAACTCATAAGGTGGTTTATATTGGACAATGAGTTGTTTTATATGGGTTCTATAATTGGCACAAATGCAAATGACCCAAATTGAGGTGCAGTACCTATTTATTCATGAAGCTTACTTCTCAAAAGCTAGTATTTCTTCAACTTGGGAAGAAATTTTTGACTATGTTTTCTTTAGTAAGGCCTTTCCTTTTGACCATTCCTTCTACACTCCATTTCTAGAATTCCTATTCCCAAGGTATGTTGGATATTCTCCAATTGGCCTTTGTGGTTCTCAGTTTCTCTAATGTGACCTATTCAGTCAAAGCTTTACATCTGATTAAAGGTTACTTCCTGAGTCAGAGCTTTTATGAATATCCTATCTGAAGCAAGAAATACTCTTTTAACACTCAGCATTCTATTCTCTACCTCCCACCTGGTTCCACTCCTAATGGCACATTCAATACTCACTTTTAGTTTTACATACTCATTAATCTCTTCCATTAGAATATTAAGTCCATGTATTTATGGGCTTAAGAGTTGCTCACTGTTATATCTGTAGCATTTAGAACACTACCTGGTACACTGCAGGCATTCCATAAGCACTTGTTGAATATATGGATTAAAAACCTTGGCAACATGGAATCAAAAGGCATAGACATAGCATAGTAATTATGAGTTGGGCCCTAGAATCAAACTGTGTAATTTAAAATTCTGGCTACAGCACATAGTGTTGTGAACTTGAACAAGTAGCAACCTTTAAATTTCATTTTTTTATCTGCAAAATCACTGCAATTAAAGTCAGTTGGTTATTAAGACTTAAAAGACAATGAAAATATAATGTGCAGCATGAAGTTGTACACATCACAAATGTTTTTTTCTTTTTTTAATTTATTTTATTTTTATTATGAATAAAGAGAGATTACAGATGATTTTATTCTTATATGTTCAAACTTATCTCTAGCCATGTTCTTGTCTTACTCTTTACTTCAAAGTAAGCTCTACCATTATTAGAAATGCCCTAAGCACACACTATGACACATATTTCTGGTCATTCTACTTGCTTGCTCTCCTGGCTGTAAAGTCTATTTCTTTTCCCATGAATGTAGTGTATTTGGAATTGAAGTAAGAGATGTATCCTTCAAATTTCATGAGATATCCACATTTTTCTATTTTTGTTTAGTCTGCTAATTCATCCCTATCTACTATTACCACCTGGCAAACTCCTGGTTATCCTCCAAAGACTCGGTATTGCCTCTTCTATAATGGCCACTTGTAAATCTCAGTATCTGTCCAAGATCTCCTATGTTCCTAATCTAAGTATTCAACTTCCTGTTTAACACTCATTTGGATGTCTCACAGAGACTTCAAGTTCAACATCCCTAAATTGTACTTTTCCACCTACTTCTAAGACTGCCGAAGTTAGTCAAAAGCACCATCATATGTCAAGTGTTCAAGTCAGAGATGGAAGGTCAGCTTTGGTTTCTCCTCTTTCCTAACTGCCTGTATCCCACTATCAAGCCTACTCCTTCTAATTTCTAAGTATTTGCAGACTACATTCACTTCCTTTGCTGTCTATTGACATTTATCTACCCTGGTCATCAATGTAATGTTCAATGTACTTAACTACTTGGATTCTCTCCTAATTCTTCCTACATCCAAATGTGTTCCTCTTAACCTCATAGCCACAGTATCTCTAAAAAGTACCTTTGAAAATGGTAATCTGAGAATATATACCTTGTGATAGAATACATCTTTAGGGTAAATCCCCGAATCCTTGCCTTGCTATGTCTTAAAAGACTCATCAAGATATTGTGATTGCTTTGATTCCTGAATGGTATGCTTGAGAACTATGAAGAACATACTAAGGACAAGCAATACTTTTAAGAGTCTGGCAGAAAGGAATACACACACACACACACACACACACACACATCTTCTGCTAAGATTCAATGATATTTGAACACTTAAACAATGGCAAGTATTACAATTTTTTGGATTCAGTGGTCATATAGTGATAAGAAATTCACTATAATTAACGACATGTTGGTCAAGTCCACAGATATGAAACAGTTTCATAAAACACATCATAATTTATCTATAACCATCCTTTCCAGACATATACATGTAAGTATAACAGTTTTATAACAAGGTAAATATATACTAGCTAATATGACTGAAATTTAGCTCAGGTCTTTAATCACAATGAAAAATCAAAGCTCACATTTTCCTACAATTCTGGTGGTATAACATTTATGGAAGGAATTTGGCATCAGCAACAGTATGAAATGGAACCTGCACAATGTAATAAATTAAAATTGAAAATAATCCAAATATCTCCCAACAGAGTAAAGGTTTAATGACTATTTTGTATCATGAATAGAATATTAAGCATATATAAATGAGATTGAAATGTCTACCTTCTACTATAGAATCCTTCAGTGTTTTTTACACTCTTAAAATACAAAGTCAAAGTATTATATCAAGCATAATAGAAAAACAAAAGAAATTTAGGCTTCCACTAGGAGAAGGAAACAAGCAGGCTGAAGGGATGAAAATTAGATCTTTCTGATCGAAGCCTATTCCTCAGTTTGATTTTGTGGTCATGTAAATGTTTTTAATGACTTAAAAACAAAATTTAAGTCAGAAGAAAAAAGATAATCTCTCCAATTAAAAACAAATGGACACAAATATTCAAATAAGATTGCTAGATTGCCTCCCCAAGGATCCAGCAATACCACTATTGGGCATATACCCTAGAGATGCACATTCACACCTCAAAAGCATTAGCTCAACTATGTTCATAGCAGCATTATTCATAATAGCAAGAACCTGGAAACAACATAGATGTTTCTCAATTGAGGAATGGATTAACAAACTGTGGTACATCTCTACACAATGGAGTACTACTCAGCAGTAAGAAAAAATGATATCCTAAAATTCACAGGCAAATGGATGGATTTGGAGAACATGCTCCTGAGCGAGGTATCACAAACCCAGAAAGATAAGCAGGGGATGTATTTACTCATTAGCAGATGTATAATGGCTAATAAAAGTTTAGATCTTTAAAGTAAAAAATAAATTATCACATTAAAAAAAGACTGCTAGATTGCATCAATGTCAGTAGTCTTGCTGTGATAGTATACTACTTTTGCAGAATGTTGTTTTTGAAGAAACTAGCCTAATCTACAAGGATCTGTCTCTTCTCCTTCCCCTCTCTCTCTGAGACAGAGTGACAGACAGCTGTCCTGGAACTCACATTGTAGACGGGGCTAGCCTCAAACTCAGAGATCTGCCTGCCTCTGCCTCCCACGTGCTGGGATCAAAGGCATACATCACCGCACCTGGCAGCATCTGTCTTACAGTACTACATTTATTTATTATAAGTAATAACTTACTGTCTAATAAGAATCATTATATAATAATTATATTATCTAATGAATGAAAATCTGAATTGCTAACTTAAGCTGGATATAATGGTGTAAATTCATGGTTATTTTTATATATTAGGTTTTTATTAAAGACAACTTAAAAATATGGTGCTAAGTACTGTGCACTAAGGGCTGGGAATGCACAGAAATTAAGTGACGGTCTTCCTTCAAGGAACAACATAAAAGATCATTTTTATATTTATTTATGTTACAAATATACAGAAATTGTACACACCTATCAGCAGTTTCCCTCAAGATTAAGACTTTAAGTTATAGTTTCTTAGTTTTTCCTTGTTTTTAATGACCTAGATAATTAAAAGAAACACTGGCCAAGGATTTTATAACGTCCTTCAACTTGGTATTGTCTGATTATTTCTACTTCTCTAGATCAAGATTGTATTTTTCTTGAGGGGTAGAAAGAAGAGTATCACATATAAGAAGACGCTCAAAAGAAGAGGAGGTCTGTCTCCACAGAGTGTCCAGCATTCTTGAGAGGTCTGCTTCTTCTTTTACCTTTCTTGTCTACTTTGTAAGCTGTATGTACTCACACATTCTAACACACTTTGTGTTGTACACAATACTACTTTAGTTTGCTACTCCAATTGCTCTAGGTTTGGCTACCTGTAATGCTTTTGGATTGGTTTCTGTGTCTCTGACATGCATCGATCTTTTGAAAAAAAAAATTAGAACCTTTGTCACTCCAAGATGCTTCAGGCTTAGCTTGCATTTTCTTTGTCTCAGCTCTAGAATTAATAAACATTTTTTTGAAGAATCCCTGGATTCTTCTATTATAGAAGCATATTTAGAAATGAAAGTTTGGGAAGGTGTATACATATAGTCAATGATTTGAAGTTGCCCTCAATCTCTAAACAGGTCCATTCTCTTCCTTATGTGTAATTTCTTCCTTGACAGAATTTCAGTCTTCTGACATTATTTTATTAACAAGCAAAATAATCAAACCATAAAAACAAAATGAAACAAGCAATTTTTGAGAAACATTTGTAAACACATAAAAAGGCAAACATGCTTAGAAAATAAAGAATTCTTTAGGGTTATAAAGATTGCTCAGTGATTAAGAGAACCTGTTCTCTTGCAGAGGACCTGGGTTCAATTTCCAGCATCCTCATGTTTTCTCACAACCATCAGTAACTCCAGTTCTATGTGCCACCTTCTAAGCTTCAAAAGCATCAAGCATGCATGTGGCACACAAACATACAATAAAGGGAAAGCATTCATACATAAAATAAAATGAAAAGATCTAAAGCTTTAAAATAGCAAAAAAGTTTAATAGAAGAAAAACTAGCAAACATGCTTTAAAGTATTTTACAGCACTAATGACAAAATAAATACCATTTAACTCAAAACATTATTTTGACCTATAAAAATGTAATGAGATGGTTGTTCATAAAGTACTTATTGCATAAGCATTAGGACTTGAATTTGTATCTCCAGCACCTACTTAAAACCCAGGCACAGTGGTATGTGTCTGTAATACTAGAACTGGCAGGACAGAGACAGGCAAATCTCCGGTGTTTATAAGCCAGTCAGTCTAGCCAATCAGCAAGCTCCATGTACACTGAAAGCCCTGTCTCAAAATATAAGGTAGAAAGAAATTAATGAACACATATGGATCTTCCTATCTCCCATTGGTGTGAATACAAATGTAAATATTTACAGAAAGTAATCTGAAACTACATAAAGATCTAGCTGTGTGTTGTAAGTAATTAGCCAATCCATAGATATGAACCTTGACCTTATATCTAGCTACTCCCAAAAGTCAAACTTTAAGAGAGTTTCTAACTGCTAGACCCTGAATGTATCTAGCAGAAGGGGAAACATTCTCTTTTCAGAAAGAAAAGCATCATTCTTAGCCTAATAAACTTCAACATAATTTCCAGCAGAAAGTCAAAATGAATCAGACATTTGACAAAGAGTCAGACAAAGAGTTAGAAAAGAGAACAGACAAAATAAAACCATGTGAAGTCTTCTAGCACAGGATTATTAAATAAGGAAATTTACTATGTTTCCAGAATACAAAAATCCATCTTGAACTTTTGCAAAATGTAAAAATAATAAAAATATAGTAAATACTTAAAAAGAAATCGAAACTATAAAATCCAAAACTAAAAAGTGTAATTAAAAATCTAGAAGTCAGATTGATAGCAATTTGGAAGTGCTGAAGAGAGAGACAGATCTGGAAGAGAGGTCAAAAGAAACAAGGGGTGGGGAGAAAGGAGCAAATTACTGAAAGAGACTACTGGAAGGGAGAGCATCTCAGGATCAGGTAAAAATCTAAAACAAGGGAATCTCCCAGGAATCTACAAAGTCATAGCAATAGGGGATAAATAACCTCAACTGGCCATTTCCTGTGAGTAGATTGATGCCTAGCTCAATTTTCATGAGAGAAGCATCATTCATCAACTGATGGAAACAGATGCAGACTCACAGGGAAATAGGTGGAGTCCAGGGAATGCTGCAAAAGAGGAGAAGGAAGGATTGTCGGAGCCAGAGGGGCCAAAGACACTATAAGAAAACCCACAAAAATCAACTAACCTGGGCTCATAGGGGCTCACAGAGACTGAACTGACAATCAGGGAACCTGCATGGGGTTGACCTAGGCACTCTGCACATATATTACATTGTGTAGCTTGATCCTCTTGTGGGACTCCTAACAGTGGGAGCAGAAGCTATCTCTGACTCTTTGACAGGCTTCTAGGACCCTACTCCTTATACTGATCATCTTGCCCAGCCTTAACACATGGGGAGGTGCTTAGTCTTGCTGCAACTTGATATGCCATGTTTTGTTCATACTCATGGAAGAGCTGTCCCTTCCTAAACAGAAGCAGAGGAGGAGTGGGTTGGGAGGGTGAGAACTAAGTGGGGAGAGGGGGATGGACTGGGAGGAGAAGAGTAAGGGAAAATGTAAAATATAATAAAGAATGTAGGATACATACAGAATATCATAAGGTTTATCTCTAAGTATATTTAACTGGGTCATAAGAATGATGAGTGAAAAGGGTTAGAGACAGTATTTGAAGAGATAACTCAGAGAAGTTTTTATAACCATGAATAATATCAACACACTGATTTAAAACACAGAACTCAAGGCAAGGTTAAAACACACAGACACAGAGAAATCAAAGAATGAGGGAAAAATTTAATAGCCTGAGCAACAACCACGTTAGAGAAATGTCAGATTTCTAGCTCAATTGTCAATGTCAATGAAGCTGAGAAAGACTAAATGATATCTAATAGACAAAAAATGCCAGTTTAGGATTCTCTACACAGTAACCAGCCCCAAGACTAAAAGAAATGTAAGAAAATCCAAGTGTATACTTGGATTCTCCAGAATTTGTACAGTTTAGTATTATAATGACTTGTAAATATTTGAATGTGATGGGTTAGGGAGTATATATTATAACTTCTGGGTTACACTAAAGTAACAGGAGAGTGTTTAAACTCTAAAAAAGAAGGAAAATATGACAAAATATATTAAATTCATCTAAATAAATAAAATCAAGGGAAAAAAACATGTCAACAAGTGCTACAAGTGGAGTAGAACATAATTATAACCTCAAAGATAAACAATATAATAAAATTAATTTAATTAAAACAACAACAAAAACACACAAATAGCAACAAAAGAAAGCATATAAGAAAGCCACACTTGTAAATCGAAAGGTATGAAATAGAAAAGCAAGGTATCTAAGGCAGGTGGCACCAACCCTGATGACCTAAGTTCAATGACAATTGCCTCCTCCAAGTTGTCTTCTGACCTCTGCAAATTTGTTTATGAACACACACACACACACACCTAAATGAAAAAGATATGGCCATAGAACCCAAAGAAAAACTACAAACAGCTTTATGCCAAAATGGTTGACGATCCATTGCTAAACATGTCATACTGATGTCCAGAACTTCTGAATTTTCCTGCAAATATTTAAAGAATTGAACCAGATACAGAAACTCTTCTTACAAGAAACTTGTTCAGATGAGTTTTATGAATCATACATGAAAGGGGGAAAAGCCAGATAAAGAGAGGAGCATTCACTTATTTTATGAAAACCTGGTGTGGGTAGTACACGAAAATTATAAGAAAATTATCCCATAAGCATAAATGAAGAAAGCTGAAATAAAATCCAGTAATATATAAAAAGGATTATAAAGATTATTTATACGTCACAATCGTGTTGTGTCAACTGAAGAAGCAATATAACTCAGTACATTAACATATTAAAGGCTGATAGTATCTTATCGGTTCAAAATACATAGAAAAAGACTGTGGTAGTTTGAATGCAACTGGCTCCTAAAATCTCATAGGAGATTAGGAGGTGTGACTTTGTTGGAATGGGTATGGACTTGTTATAGGAAGTGTGTCACTGTGGGGGCAGGCTTTGAGGTTTCTAGGAAACCTTGGTACTATGCTCAGGGTACCATGCTCCACTCTCAGTTGACTTCTTTTTGCCTACAAGATGTATGACTCACAGCTACTCCTCCAGTACCATGTCTACTAGCATGCCATCATGCTCCCCGCCATAATGAAAATGGACCAAACATCTGAACTGTAAGCAAGCCAGCCCAGTGAAATGTTTTCTTTTTTTATTTTTTTCACATTTAATCTGCACATTTAATTTCCACATATAGTCTTTTTACATTTGTCCCATTCTGCCTCTATGTTTCTTCATTTCTGTCTCTCTGTTTTTGTCTCTCTCTCTGTATGTGTATGTGCTTATGTGTGTTTGTGTTTCTTACTGAATATAGTAGAAATACCATAAATTAATATAGTACAAAAGCTATTAAAATAATGTCTTCTTAGCTTCAAAGGGTTGCCGTGGTCATTATATCTCTTTACAGCAATAAAAACCTAACTAAGCCAAAATCATTTGCTAAAATTCATTTTCCATTCACACAGTGTATCCAATAATTTTTGGGTGCTTTACCTATCATAATAAAAGCAAAAAAAAAAAAAACCTGAAAGAAATGCAAAAGAATTATTGGTTGGCAAGATGGCTCAGTGAGTAAAGGCATTTGTCAAGAAGCCTGAAAACCTGAGTTTGATCCCTGAAACTACAGTGAAGCGAATAAACTGCCAAAATCACTGTTCACTGATTTCCATATATATATATATATATATGGAAATATATATATATATATATATGTCCCCAATAAATCAATAAATAAAATTTAAAAAACAAAATTGGGATGGAATAAAACAAATCATCATATGTAAATAATGTGATCATGTATTCAGAAAATTCAAATGATTTTACTAATTAATGACTGGAATACAAGCTTGTTGAATGGAAATGGATACAGTTAGTACAAGGAAAAAGGAAAAGAAAGGATAATGAGAAAGGCTCACTCACTCTTAAAACAAATACATATGAACAAGTCTAACAAAACTTAGTTACTGTAGCTGTTTGCCATTACCTAACATGTACTAGATTTTAAAAATCTAATGTAGATGTATTCAGTCTATATAGAAAAAGCATCAAAGTTCACTGAAAGAAGTCAAAGAACTAAATGGGAAACTACATATGACATTAATGAATTGAAAGATTCAATATTAATATTGTAAGCAGATTAATTATTCTCAAATTGCTATAAGGATTGAATATAAACATTAATGTCAAAGCTCCCTTTAGGTTTTTACTGGTGCAAACTAATAGTCACATTCTAAAATGTTTTTGGAGAAAGCAGAGACAATTATGTCTTCCAAACACACCTGAAAAGGAACACAGGTAGAAGGACCTGCTCTACAAGTTTCCCAAACTCATGAGACAATAGACTCCTGGCACAATGCCAGGCAAGCAAGCCAATAGGCCCAAACTGAGCCTGGAAACAATCACTCATATACAGATGCTTGATTTATGGTAAAGGCTATACTGCATAGCAGACTATTTAATAACTGTGCTGGGACAATTGAATCTCCATATGGAAAAACATGAAATTGGACTGCTATTTCATGGTATATCTCAAAAGAATTCCAGATGGATGATAAAATATAGGAGAAAATATTTATTTTCTTGGGGCTGGTAAATAAACTTAAGACAAAATGCTAACAAAAGGTAAAAACAATTGATATATTATATTAGATTAAAATTACCAACTTTTTTTCATTAAAAAACTACATTCATAGAATGGAGAGCACTCCAAGTGACAATTAGGAAAGATAATGAGGAAAAACTACTATGAAATCCTAATGTATACCAATTGGCAAAATAAAAAAATTTCTGGCAACACTAAGTATCAGGAGGGATATGCACTGCAGGAATATACAATTCTGAGTATAAAGAGGGAGTGTTGTTAGTAAGAACCAACAACAGGCTGAAATGAAGGCAGTTCCTTGAAAGCTAGGACTGAGATCACCCTAGAGATCCAGAATCCATTGATGGAGGATGAATTTATACATATACTTTAGAAAATGCCTTGCTATTTTCTAGAAAACTGAAGTTGAACATATCTAAAAGCCTACCAATCCAATTTTTAAAAATATATGAATGTGAACATAAGTTCTCCATAATGCATGCACAAGACTGTTTAGAAATCACTGGTCAAAATAGCCTAATCTAGAAAGCATCCAAATACTCATTAACTTTAAAATGAATAAACAGTGAAAGTTGGTTCATTGCAATACTATATAGTAATAAAAAGAAATAGATGCACAAGGCAACTTGGATGAATCTTATAGATTTAAAATATATACCATATGAGTTCATATAAAAACAATTGACACTGAGTTATATTACCCAAGGATGCTTATTTGGATAATATAGTTATAAAAGCACAAAAATGACATATAGATTAAAGTTATTTTTTACAGATAAAGGGGTTATGATCACGAAAGTTTAGAATTAAGGCTACGACAGTGAAAGAAATATTCTGACAGAATAAGAAATCTGGTGCTAGGGAAATCCACAGGAACCCACAAGGAGGTCCCTGCTAAGACGTCTAGCAATGCTGGAGAAGGTGCCTAACTAGCCTTCCCCCGTAGTCAGATTGGTGACTACCCTAATTGTTATCATAGAACCTGCATCCAATGACTGATGGAAGCAGATGCAGACACCCACAGAACAGCACTTGGGAGAACACCAGGTGTTCAGTTGAAGAGAGGGAGGGGTGACTACAGGAGCAAGTGGGGAGTCAAGAGCACAATGAAGAAAACCACAGGGACAGCTGATCTGAGCTAATGGGCACACACTGACTCTGGGCTGACAGTTGGAGAGTCTGCATGGGTCAGAACTAGGAATTCTGAATGAGGGCAACAGTTGCATTGATCGAGCTGTTAACAGACCCCTAGCTCATTATTATCCTGGATACATGAACTGGCCTTTTAGAGACCACTCCCTATGGTGGGATGCCTTGCTTAGCCTTAATACAGGGAGGAAGGGATGAGTCCTGCCTCAGCTCGGTATGTTAGCCTGTGTTGACTAGTTAAAAGAGGTCTTACTCCCTTTGAAGAGTGAATAGGAGGTGGAGTTGGAGGGAGGTAGAGGAAGGGTGAGCAGGAGAAGGGGAGGGAGAACAGTGGAAGATACATAAAATGAATTTTATTAACAAATAAATATTCAAAAATAAATAAAAAGAATTAAGGATATGGAACTTCTGGTAATTATTTTTATTTCTTGACTTGCATTGTATAATATGTGAATGTTTCTTTAACAGTAATTCTTTAGGTTGTGTATTTGTGTATATGCATTATTCTAAATATGACACATGCATTAACAATTTTATAAATGTTATTACTCATATACTGATTATACAGTAATTCTGTTAGGTAATTGTATACAAGAATATTAATTGTCAATTATATGTGCTCAGCTATAAACTGGACATCTGTATCATATACCCACCTCCAAGGCTCAGGTACTATTATAGAAAGGTGGAAGAATGTTTGTAAGAGCAGAAGGCCAGGGAGGACTATGGCTAAATAGTGTCTTCTGGACATGACAAGACTGAAGTACTCATAAAGTTATAGCAGCATGGTTGCCTGCATATAGTTTGCATAGAATCAAGCCAGTCAACATTCCAGCATCGAGGAGGAAGAGATTTACAAGCACTTATTCCTAGCTGAGGAACAGTTACTGACAATTGAAGGCTGCTGGGAGAGGGACCATCAATTTTCTTTAAGGGTGTGGCCCCTGGCAGGTTGACCATGCTCCAGTGAAAGGCCTCACACTCATACTTTATGAGTAGCACAAACTGAACTGAATGGGTTATTGAAATTCCTAAGGATTTAATAAAATATTTATTAGAAGCTGTAGAGGTGGCCCAGCAGTTAAGAGCATTGGCTGCTCTTCTAGAGGACTGGGGTTTGAATCTCAGCACTGACATGGCATCTCACAATCATATGTAAATTCAGTTCCAGGAGATCTGATGGCCTTGACAGGCACTAGACATGTAGATGGTACACAAACATACACTCAGGCAAAATAGTCATACATATACAACAATAGAATAATAACAAAATATATTGAAAGAAATATTAAATATATTATTCTTAATACGGAAATTATCAGATTAAATATGCACACACATACTTCTAGGTCTTACTGCAGTCAAAAATACTATTTTCAAAAATTCAATGGCACAAAAAATGCTTAAGACCATTAAGTAGAAAAAAATCAGAAAACACAATTAGGTTTTAATTATAAAGGAGAATGTTCCAAAATCTCTGCTGATTTACTTTTGTGAGTGGCATTATTTGTGTTATTATAATTTTCAATTGTTTGTCAATTGGTACAAGGCAGGTATATTATATTTAAAGATTTTACTAATTTTTATAATTTTTATTTTAAAATTAACTGTACTTTCAAATACCAGAAAATCAACTGAATTTATCCTACTGTATATGCATATAATTGATTAAATTCTTTTACTGGATTGAAGATCAGATTTAATATGATGGACAAAAATTACTAGAGTGACAACTTCAAATACATTTCTCTAATAATAGTATCAGAATATAATTTACTTTCAAATGAATCTTCAAAGCTTAAAATCTATGTTACACTGTAAAGTCTCAATCACCAATTTGCTTCAGATATCTGGCCACCTAAAATCTTTTCTACTTCATATTAAAATGATACTCTAATTACACTTAAAAGATAAAAACAATCCCAAGCCCAAAGCTTATAATTATCTTCATAAGCAATTACATGTAGCTTGTGAAGCGAGTTAATCAACTCAAAAATACTTTCTAGTTCTTTCTGTTTTTAGCAGGATTAGCATAGCAGATCCTGTGTAAGGTCTGACAGTCCTGCTTCCAGTGTTGGCCCTGATGGGCAGGCATCATCTGAGGACTTCAACCCTACCTAGAAAGCTCCTATCTCGATAACTAAAAAGAATGGCTCCCTGAATCTAAACTGTGCAAACAACAGTTTACGTTGAAAATCTACTTGGGCTCTGGGAGTCTGGAAGCTGGTAGTGCAGCCAGCCCTCAATAAAAACTCTGGGCACATGTTGTTGGTCATGTATGGGAAAGATGTGATCATTCCTGGAAACCCTATTTTTTGATAGATTCCTCTAAAATTCTTTGAAAAAAAATCATGATTTTAAGACAAATGTTAAAGAAATGCTCATTTTAAATGTTAATAAAATTCAAAAATAAAATAAAAAAATCCTTTAGAAGAGAGGAAAAAAAGAAAATGAAAAAAAAAAAAAAAACCTAAAACCAATAACCTCTAGAGGCAAAACTCTCTTTCACTTTGCATGATACTATAACCACCAATGCTGCCAACTGGGCACACTGATCTACTTGTAGGTGCTTAGTTAGTTAGAAGATGTCCTTTGTTGCTTACAACACTGCTTATGCTTCTAACATTAGAGCTTTGAATGAAGTATGTAATGGTTACTAGTGGAAAAATTGGGGAAAGGAATGGGGTAAAGGAACAAACTGTAAATTATTGTAATCATTACTAGAAATTTAAGAAAGCAAATTTGATTGTAAAACTCTTCATGCAAACTATTGAAACTGTACACATAAAAATGGCCCAGGCTATCCGGGGCCACTTGTTTGGAAAACAACAACAACAACAACAACAACAACTCTGGGCACTAAGCCTCTAATGAAATTCTCTGGTTTGCAGCATTTCACAATTGATTGCTGGAAAAAAATAACATTGGAAGCTTGTCTCTAGGAGCCCAGGCACCATTTTCTTTTGCTACAATAAATCATAGCCGTGCATGCCATCACACATCTTCTGAGTCTTTTATGTAAACCATCAACCTGAGAGTAGTTTTGGAGACCATGAGAACTAACATCAGTGGAACATTTCGATATAGTGAGTTTGAAAAATGTTAGTGTGCTGAACAAATAGTAATTTGTATCCTCATACACAAGAAAAATGTCAAACAGACTAGAGAAGGCTATTTAAAATATGCATAGATTTTCAAATAAATTAAGACACTACAAGCCAGATTTTTGTTGTGTGATTGGAGACAAAGACATTTTTCAATTAAAATGTGTGTCACAACTTTGCTGGAAAGTAATAATTAGTTCCACTTAGTTTAAAGAATTTCACAAATACTCCCTTCCCCATGCATCCATATCAGACAAAAATTAAAGTTAAAAAAAAGCAGTTCCAGCCTATTATCTCCTTTGTAAGCTTCAAAAATACAAACTGAGGATGTTATTTTAAAAGATAAAAAACTATTGTTTTCATGTCAGATGTGTTTAAAATCCATATTTAATTACTGTAAAATTCTCCCTGTGGTATATGTAATCATACTATAATAAGGTAATTAAAATTCCTTAGCCAGCCAATTTAGGATTTACAGCTTAACTCAAGTACCAGACACTACTAAAAACAAGCCCAAATGTGCTGCCGAGAAACAAATATTGAAATTTTTTTGGAGGGGAAACACATCTCAGTCTTATCTTCAAAACTGAATCTGTATTTTAAAACAAGTTTGGCAAATCACTGCAGACAAGTTCAAATTGAAGAATAATCCCAAAGCAATGGCACTAAGCACTTATCTAACAGTGACTGCAAGTGGTGGCAAGATGAAAATATAATCGCTAAGCATTAGCCCAAAACAGGGTCACTCTGCTCACCTGGTCTCACAAACACTTGCATCTGTTCAAATTGAACCCAAAGATGGACCTGGGCATGTGCTTCACTAAAATATTGTACAGGATTTATTCCTGCTCTCTCTCTTTCCCTTCCTTCCTTTCTTTCTTCCTGAGACAGGGTTCTATGTACATCTCTGGCTGTCCCGAAACTCAACTCTGTAGACCAGGTTGGCTGGCCACTAATTTATGAATCTGCCTGCCCCTGCCTCTTGAGTACTGGTTTTAAAGGTGGGTGCCACCACTACTGGCTTGCAAAGGATTTTCTAAGCTTTGAAATCTATTAATTTAAATCTTTTCTAATTCAACTCCAGTTCTGTGAATTTGTATTTAAGTATGCTTTACATGTACAAACTATTTGTAATTATGTGGATGGATACCTATTATTGCCTGGGATTTTCTAATACTCAAGCAACAGAATTATGTGATATAATTTCATGATCATAATTTAGAAAATGAGTATCTGTTACATAAAGACTGCAGCAAAGACAAATATGGTCACCAAATTTAAACATGCTGGTAATCCAAATATGTTGTTCAGTCTAGCCTTTCCCCTGCAGAACTTCCAAGAAGCCATGAAACAGAATCAATTGGCCTAATTTCATTTGTTTTCCCTTTCCCTGTTTACTCTGTACTGATGTACATTATAAAACTGTGAAAATAATCCAGATCCCTCATAACTTGAGCAACTAGCCCTTGAATACCAGGGGAAATTACATTTATTACTAGGAATAGAGAAGGAATTCTGGAGTAGTTTAATCTGCACTACAGCTGTAGATGCATTCTCTCTCTTTGCCAGTAGGTGGAGGCACACACAAATATACTGGCATTGCTCTTTGAGCCATTAGACAATTCTTACAGTAATCTGTTTCTGTTTTTTGTTTGTTCCTTTTAGTTTGAAACCAAGAGATCGAGAGGTAGAAAAACTGGGCAAAGATAGCTGTGGAAGTTCATTTATAAAATAATGATAGAAAAGAAGTGTTTTATAATTCTCTTTTGGTTTTGGTCTTTTAAGGAAATCACTGTTATTTTAGCTGTAAATTTATAATCTACTTTCAGATCCCTAGAGCTCATAAAAAAGTTCTAAATTTAGATAGATGTCATTTAAGATTCATGTTCAATTAGGAAAAACTGAAAGTCAAGTGAATATGATATGATGTTAAGTAATTATTGGTGATTTTGTTGGGCACGATAATATTATCATTTAAAACAGGAGTGTTTCTAGGTGAAATGACACTGCTTTAGCAATCTCCAGGGGTAATTGATAACAGGAAAGAATAACACCAACAGGGAATAGCAAATGTTTTGATAACTGTTGAAGCTCAGTTCTGGCTTTCATATTAGTTTGCCTTTTTATTTGGAATTTTCCAAAATAAAAGGTGAAAAAAAGAAAACAACCATTGTCTATTAATTTAGGCTAATATCAGGATTAGGCTACTGGTAAATGTTTAATCTTTAATGAGATGTCATCTTCAGTCACAGCCTCTGGATTATTTTAATCAGAATAGTACCATATAAAAATCTCATAAGGACCACCTCAACATTAAGAAGCCAGAAATCTAGATTTTATGACAACAAAGAGCATCTTCTCTCTATTATACTGTTATTTTAGAACCCCTTGATACAAGCAGTATGACTGTCAAAATTTAGATAAAATTTAACATTTTGCTTTCTGTGGTTGTTACTTTAGAGTACCCAGTTAAAACTGATTTTAGTTCTTTCAATAAAATCTGGACAGAGGTCATAAGAGTGGGTATGAGAGTGAGAGGACGGATAACTGACTTTGATGGGGTGCATGATGTAAAATCACCAAAAAATAAATAAAAATATATAGAAAAAATAACAAGACTAATATATGCAAATAAATTCTTTTTTATTTCACATTTTTTTTTGTAAGTATCTACATCTCTTAAATGGGTTAAAAATGTTGTGAGGAAAATTTTACAGTGCAATTTGGGAACATATTTAAAGTGATTATATCTTAGAATAAATTAATAAAATAAAAAAATGGACAGAGACAGAGTTCTTGAGTGAAGAATAAAATAAAACCAGAAAAGTTATTTTAAAAGAATTATAATCTTAAAATTGAGTGGGATGTCAGAGACCCTCTCTAATCTCAAAGTGAAACTCTACCTTCAGTCCTCTTAGATGGATACAGCTCCTCAAGTATGAGGAGGTAAGTGTGTGTGCCTTGAAAGACAGCAGCTTCATTCCTGGACTAAATCTTATCATTAGAGACCTTTCCTTACTAAAAGGTGAAATTTGTCACTTGTTAATACTAGTGGTGACCTGTAATGCCACAGTGAAGCACATACTCTTACAGATAAAAGCCTTTCAAATAACTGACGATATTGATCATTTTCTCCCTATGGCAGACTCCTAGAATAAGAAAATCAATACATTCCTGGATAGTTATGACTCCAATGTCTTTAAGAGATCTTCCATTTCAGGGTACTTCATTGAGGATTCAAGTATGTCTAGAAATGCTCAAAATCTTTCCAAGGAATATGTGAAGTTGATTTAAAAAAATACCCTTACCTATTATCATTTATGAGCACCCCAGTGTGCATGTGGAAGTCAGAGGACAACTTTCAAAAGGTGGTTCTCACCTTCTACTTTATGAAGGCAAAGTTTCCATGGTTTCTGTTGCACTGTGTCCTCCAGGCTAGCTTGCCTGAGAGTTTCTGTTTTGGTAATTTAACTCAGGCCCACCTGATCAGGCCCACCCAACATAACAAGAGCCATATTGCTGGGCTCCGGATGTAGAATGTTTTAAAGCAGTTTCTCTCTCTTCATTTACCATAACCTAGTCTGCCTGAAAACAAATGCTATGACCTGTTACTTTTCCTTTCATGTCTCTGGATCTACAATCAGCCATCTCAAAAGAGTTGTTCCCCTATCCCAAAAAGCCTGTCTGCTTTTCAGGGCAGTTGAGGAATGCTCTGGGAGTTCTGAATCTCTGTTACAAGGCCAAAGAGCTGGGCTTCAATGGCCCACATCTTTAATTCCAGCACAGGGAAAGCCTGGAGTGGTGACCTACACCTTTAATCCCATAACTCCAGTGACAGCGATCTTTCTGTGTTTCTGTGAGTTCAAAGCTAAGTACCAAGTAGAGTAGCTCATGCCTTTAATCTTAATCTGGAAGGGATACAGCTAGGTGATAAGGGTATTGAAGATAGGCTCAGGAAAACAGTAGCAATGAGAAGTGACCAAGAGCAAGGCTGAGGAAGCTGCAAGATAGCTGGGTGAGATTTGACTGTGGTGTTTCCTCTCTCTGATATTTCAGCCTTTGCCCAATATCTGGCTCTGAGTTTCTTTCATTACAACCAGAATTCGTGCTACAAGCTCCTCTAGAAGAAGGTGTCCTTCTAGTAAAGCCAAGGAGGTACCATCTAGAAAAGGTCACGGGAGAGCTTCCTCTGTTTTAGAATTTAAAATCAATAGTCATATGAATGTTGTTGGGATGACCATTAACATTTTAATTTTATTAAAAAAGAAGTCAGACTTTTTTTGGTAGAAAGCAAGTCTAACTGGGCTCTGTGATTTGACATAGAGGATCTGCTTTGCCATGTAGGTCACATGGTGGATATTTCCTAAAATATTGCTATACTGTAGTGAAGGAAATATATTTAAAAGAACATTCAAGGTATTGAAAGTAATACTATTACAATAAAATATTATAAAATTTAAATTTTTATTTTATGTGCATGGGTGTTTTACTTGCATGCATGTCTATCTGTGTACCACATACATGTTTGGTGCCTACAGAGGCCAGAAGAGGGCAATGGAGCTTATGCTACTGGAGTTGCCATGTGGGTGCTGGGAATCTAAGCCAGGTCCTCTCCAAGAGCAACTAATGCTCTTAATCTGTAAGCCACTTCTCTAGCTCCACAATAAAAGTTTTATGTATTTGTAATATGAGTTTCTGGCCTGGCCTAGCCCCAAGATTTGGACTAGCAGTCTCAAATAATTACACAAAGTATAATATTAATTATATGTTGCCTGGCCTATAGCTCAAGCATATTGTTAGCTAGATCTCGCATCTTAACTCATTTTTATCAATTTGTCTTGCCACATGGCCTGCGGGTTAGCTTTTTTTTTTTTTTAACATCTTGCTTGTTGGGTGGCTGGATCAAGTCAGATCTGTCTAACTCTGCCATACTTCATCTATGCTCGGATTTCCCACATATTTCTAAGATGCCTTGCCATAGGTCTAAACAGTTCCTTTATTTACCAATGATATTCACAGCATACAGAAAGACATCCCACATCATATATCAACTTATAGCAGGCCCAACTCACGATTCTACCACATCTGCAAGCTAGTATTTTGAGGGCTGTGACTCTATGATGGAATTTGCAGGATGTTCTGATTTGTTTATCTTTATTTGCAAGCACTGAGGTGTCTTGCTTACTATAAACATTCCAGAGAGAAAGAGACATATGTAAGGGTGGGAGTATGGCTTTGTTTTGAATTCTATATATTTTCTAATTAATGTAGCCTAAAATTCCACTTAAGATTTCTAAGCAGTTGCAAACAATTAATCAAAACATTTACATCTTTTCCAAGTAAATAGTCTTAATTAAATTCACACTGATCTTGCACTTACATAGCTGAACTCGTCTTCAATTTTACTTTGTTTCAGTTCTTTGGATACAAATTTCTATATAGATAGGCACTGTATTAGTTAGATTTCCATAGGGAGCAACTTGTAACGTGCCTCCCAGAGACTTCTACTTCTTGATATATCCTGGTATGTGAGCTGGATCTAATAAATCATATCTGGCTAATAAATTATGGCAGAAGAGATGATGTGCAACTTTCAAAATTAAGCTGTAAGACTGACGTCTCTCTACCCTTGTTGCTTTCTCTGTCAAAGCTAATAACCATGCTATTCTATGAGGAGGTTCATGTAACACAGGACCAAGGGATGCCTCAGGCCAATAGCTCTTAAGAAATGAGTCCTTAGTACATGATTGTCAATAGCCAAGGCTTTAGCAAGGTGATGAGTCATCTTGTGAGAGATCTAGAGCCAGAGAATTTGGCTAAGTTGGGCCTCATTCCTGACAGAAAGTCAGGTAATACATGGGTGCTGTTTAAAGCCACTAAATTTTGGAGTAGTGCATTATGGAGAATGCATAATCTGATTTTGGTATCTGGAATACTGAAGCTAGCATATCCTCCTTTTTCTATTTTCCTAATCAAAGTTATGGGTTAATTTTGAATAGAGTAAGATTAAAGACAAAGTATTGTATAATGTCACCTCATAAAGCTTTATATAATCTCTTTGGACATTTATCCAGATATCTACAGACTATTCAGCTGCACTTGCCTCACAATGCTCCATCTTAAAAAATTATGTGAGGAACAGGTGAAGCAGTTAGTATATTAACATCAAGATACTTTTAGTTGTGAAGTTTCCTATTATATGGCCAAATGATTACATCAAAATAGAAACTTATGTATGTTATTAGATATTTTGAGTTGCCGGAGAGGCTTCCTACATAGAATCCTCTATTCTCTACTTTTACCTCCCTCTTCTTCACTAAGAGGCAAACTGAGGGGTGTGTTGTCCCTTTAAACTCTAGTTCATTTTGGAGCTTCTCTAAAATGTGCTAATAATGTACAAGAATGTAGCTTTTTCTTTGCCACTTGTAACCTTAAATGAGAAAAATACTTTTTTGCCTGTGACTTCAGATCTCTTGAAACAGGTGAGTCCACAACTATTGCAGAACTGGAAGAGAAAGGTGTTAAGATTTTCTACAACCAGCATCACTTAAAACTTTATACAAGAAATAAAATGCACACTCACAATTCAAAAACCATGTAAAGCATTCCATCTGAACTATATGTCTCCAATAACTCTACAATGTGTGGATGTTTCAGCATATGACAGATACTGGCTTCCCGCTTTAGATCTGCAAAATAAACATACAACATACATCATTAGGTAGGAACAAAAGACAATTAGAGTGAAGGATGAATGAATGAATGAATGGATGAGATCTATGGTAACATGAAGACTTCTCTAACTAAAGAGATGAAATCCCCCACTGTAAACTAAACTTAACTTCTTACCCTTTCAAGACTGTGACAATACAATTTGTCATACTTTTTGTCAGCTTCCATCTATATATGGTAGGAAGCTCTTACTAACAAATGTTTTCATTTCTTAGTACAAAGAAATACCTTGTCCCAAAGTAAAATAAGTACTGTAGTCACCCTTCTGCCTCCAAATTTATAACTTTTTGTTGATCTGCTGCTGGGTAACTCAATTTAATGTTTCAAATTCTACTTTTGTCTTAGTTTTCCTTAAGTCAGATAAGAATAAGATGTAGCATTTACAGACATATCATAGAAGTTATGTGAAATATGAAAAAAATAGCATGGTTTACATAGAAAAGGCACTATTTCTCAGAACCAAAGTCAGAATTAGTTTTTGCAATGAAGAAAATGGAATTCAGAGCCTTGTATATTATAAGTAGGTACTCTGTTGATGAATTGCACCCCTAGATATAATATCATCTATAAAATATGTTGAATAACTTAGGATTTTTTAAGTACTTTGCAGTGTTATTCTGAAGAACAAACTGATAATGCAGGTAGTAACTGCTAGGCATCATGGCGAATGCCTATAATCATGGCACTTAGGAGGTGGATGTAGCAGAATCAGGAGTTCAAGGATATCCACTAATAGATGGTGAGTTTAAGGCCAATCTGGGCAACAGGAAACAATATATTATAACAACAACAACCAACATTTCCAAAACCATTTGGGAAACAAAATTACTATCACCACCCTCACACCAAGTTTGAGTAGGGGCATTCCAGTACTAATAAATTATGCTATACTTATTTGCTAATGTATAAAATACAATCTGGTGTTTTTATATTTGAACACAGAAGAGAGACAAGAAAATAAGAACCAAGGACAGATTACACAATGCAATAGATAACATTATCTCTTTTCTGGTTTACTAATTAAACTTATTCCTGACAACAAGAACAAGGGCAACAAGTAGAACCTTACAAAATCCAACTCACATACAGGCAAAATAAATTAAAGAAGGCAGTACATAATAGATACCACCAGAAAAGGAGGGAATCTATAATACAATGTTAAGAAAGTCAGAGGTATAGAGGAAATAAACATATAAATAAATGAATGAATAAATAAAATTTAATTTACATATAGGTGAAGAAGGTTGGGATCTGAGAAAAGGCCATGAACATTCTAACCTAGTAAAATTCCAAAAAGAGGTCAGTTAGTATATGTTACCAGTGAAGTCTTGAGTAAATGTGTACTACTGATAAAGCCATTGCCCTGTCAAGAATCCCAATGTCTTAGACATATGGGAAATGGCAACACTTGCCCTGGCTGAGGCCTGGGGAAATGAAAGCTTTCCCTTCAGGTTCAAGTGTGAATTCAACAATGAATGCATAAAATGTATCTTTATTTTTCCATCTCTCTATGTTTACAGCCGGATGACTGTTCTTTTAAGAGACAGCTCCTGCTTTGATTTGCTAAATGTGCCTCCTTAATTCAGCAGTATACTATAAAGCCCACCTCATTGATTTAGCTATATATAATAATTATGCTGAGCTTGGGGGTAAGGGAGTACTGTAGCTTCTCCATCCAAGAGCACAGGCCACCTGATCCCATCTTTCCTTGTGTCTGTCATTTCTTCACTCTCTTGTCACCCCTAAGCAGGGTCTTGGAAACCAAGCTTTGGAAGGATGTGGCAGGTCAGGGCTAAACTTGGTATACAAGGGGCTAAGAGACCATTATTTAATGCCTATATTAAAATTTATCATTTCTTTCACTGAGCTGAGCACTCCAATCATTCTGTGAGGAGTAAACTCACTCAGGCTTAGAAACATGCTCATGATCACACAGCTAAACAGCTACAGTAGTAAGCTTTGAACCCTGACTCCAAAGTCAGCAATCTTTCCATTAAGTTGTGTTATAAGTGTGAGTGTGACCACAGTTGAAGAATCTGGGAAAAAAGGAGTAGAAGAAATGGCTGTGACAAAGCAGGTTTTGTTTGTTTGTTCACTGTCGTTATGAAGAAGATACTATGTGTGGCTGTGAACCACACTGTACTGACAAAAATCTTGCAGAAACTGGAGTCAGAAACAGAGTGTGATGCCTGCCTTTGTCCGCTGCTACCTGCATACCAAGTAACAGCTTCAATAAAGGGTTTCCTTTTAGAGACCAAAATAGGAATGGTGATAGGTGATGCCATACCAGTGTTAAGACTGCATCAAGAAGCAACATGTGAAAGGACCATGTAGGACACAGTATGTGGGGAAAGGAGTTAAAGGGGACAAATGTGTATATATTCAGTGTCAAAAGAAAGGATGGGAGGCCCAGGAAAATGTCTCTCTGCTCAAAAGCAGTTGGGAAGACCCCATAGGAGGAGAGAATGAAGCAGCTGCAGGCTTGCATAGGGAGATGCTACGAAGAAAGTTCTTACTAAGTGTGCTGGATGGTCAAACTGAGCCACACAACATCAATCAGATGCTTGCATGATTCTCTCCTCTCAAGAATGTTCTGCTTCTCAACTCAGGGAAAGCTTGAGTTTTATTACTGCTTTTTACGTTTTTCCTAGCTTCTCATTTTTATCAGAGGTCATCACCCTGTCAACTCTGTTTTCCACATTAGTGAGTCCTTTTCATTAGTTTCTGTTCTGATGAAAGGCAATTTAAACTCCATGCTATGGTACTGAAGTCATAAAGCAAACACATTCAGTGTTTGCTACAATAAAGACTGCTCTCTTTTCCACTCTTCAGCTTACTTTTTATTTGCTTGGCCCTGTCATGTAAGTACAACATGCTTCAATTCCTGCTCATCTCTTGGTCTAGTGTTGTTTCCCACCACTCCAAACAAAGAGAATTTATGGGGGCCCTGCTTTCTAATTACAAAGTGGCATAAATATCACTGAATCTGACATTTTAAAGACTAAAATCAGAATGCTGACAGAATAGCACAAGACTGGCAGGATAAAAATGAATCTGAAATTATAGGGGCAGTGATGTAAAAGATGCACAATTATTTTCCATAATTCAAATATCAAGTAAATTGTGCAAATTGAAAAGCATGCTTTAAAAAACAAATATCAAAATAAAAATTTAAATTAAGTAACTCGAAAGGCACAAATACATTTTATGTGTAATCTAACTTTAGCCTCCAAAAAATGGGAAACTCAATATGGTCATTTTAAAATGTAAATATGACCTAAGAAATATGCACCTGTTGAATGCTGTTATGTCTATCATGACATAGTGAATTTACACTGTTGTTTGCCTACATATTGACTGAGGAGGTAGAGGAAAGAAAGAATGGAAAGCAAATAGTAATCTTCTGGTGTACAATTGTCTGACTGCTCACAGATACTACTAGCATGAAACATACCTGTAGGGAACATGGCTTAGTGGTGCCACTTCTGCCTGGGGTGACCACCTTATTCACTTACTAGTAACTGCCAACCTCTCCTTCTTCCTTCTCTCTTCCTATCATACTTTATTTTATAATTTCTTAGAAAAAATAGAAAGATACTTTCATCATCTATTTCTATATCTAGTGCCCTGACATCTATGTAACTATATTTAATCAACTCATTTCATTTTCCTTCTTCTTTCACATCATGTATCTCCATCCCATCCATTTAACTCTTTTCCTTTTAAGAGGCACTAATGATATTTAATTCTATAGCCCAAATTGGTAAGACATTTCAATTAAATCAACATGTTATATAGTCTTGAAACTCCTATTAATCTCTTAAGAAGTTTGGGCTGTCAAACAGCAATGAAGTGAGCATAGAATCAGGACTGGCTTATCAGCCTCTCAAATAAGGAATAGCCAGGGAAGCTGTTTCACTAATAAGGTTAAAAACAATTTTCCTGAAAAGTATCCTTATTATTCATCTTAATCTCACTTAGTAGAGTTTTTTCCTAAAAATTGGGTACCAATTAGTGTCATGATTCTGTAGCAAGCTTATTCAACAATGGGTAAAAACTAGGTTTAGTATTTATAAATATAATTGAAGAAAGAGCTGTAGTGGTAATGAAGCATTATTCACCTTGATGTACAGGTGTGGCTTTTAGGTCTTGAGGACCCATGTATGGGGCGTGGCCAGGTCATCTTAAGACCTGGTGCACACAGGCTTGTCTTCCTCAAGCTCTTGGAGAGTATGGCTGCGTGGACCATGTCAACTTTCCAGGAATTGCACTATGGTTCAATCTCTTGTATCAGTGAGCATTTCATGTAAACCCTTTAATTAATCTTTTTATATAATCAGTTGCTAGTGATTAATACTCTACCTGGTGTCCAACGTGGCTTGGAAGTTAACAGTGAATTAGGCCACTAGCAGGCTGCCTTTCTAGCCTTGTGGCTGTGGCTTCAGCTCCAGGCTTTCAGAACCCTTGCTGATACCCTTGGCAAGGACTGCCATGTCATCCTGGCAGCTTTGGTCTTAGAGTCTATAGGTTCCACAGCAGACTAAAATCCAATGCACGGATGCTTTTAAAAAGGGATATTTTCTGTCCAGTGAAGCAGGCTACATGTAACATCAAGGCTAGTCTCCTTGCACTCACACTCTTGCCAAACTCAGCTGCAGGAAGGGCAAGCACCTCTCAGTATGTTGTTTTAATGTGTGTTTGTGGTAATCTGTTCTAATTTTGTGAGAATTTGTTTTTTGTTAGACTATATTCATAGCAGGCCAAACATAAACGCCTGAGTCAGTCCACCCCAACTAACTGGAGTGACGCCTGCGACATCTGCTGGCCAATCATACCATTACATCCAGTCTGAGGTAATAATTCTCCCTTTTAAGGCAAGTTCTTCAATAAAAATGGCAGACAATACAACTTCTCAAGATTCAGAATGCTTTTTTGCTGCTACAATAGAGGATATCTTGCATAATTACATTTTTGAGAGCTTCATGCTCGCAGTCCTGTTACTTCTCAGCCTGATTCTACATTTTTTATCTCAAAAAACTGTCTGATACCAATACTGATTATAAAACATTAATTAGACTAATGGAAGATTTAAAGTCTAAGAATGATGAATTGTTTTCTGAAATGCGTAAAATGGACTCTGCCAATGATAAATTAGCATGCAAAGTTAATTTTGTGAAAATTGGTTACAACAAACTTTCAGATAGATCTTCCTCCTTGGACAAAAATATTAGGTCTGTACAGGAGAAGTGTACCTCTGTAGAACTCTATGTTAATTATGAGAATAGGAAACTTATTAATTTCATGGAATCATTAGAAAGATTGGCTATTCAAGAGATTCAGATCCTAGATAAATTGGTGGCTTCTAAATTTCAACAATGGGAGGATTGTGTTGTTGTAATTGAGAAGGATGTTAAAGCATGATCAACCCAGAACAGTTCAGGACAACCATCACTGCTACTTCATGGACATGGGGATGATTTGCATAAAGTTGTGAACATGAAGGGTATTCCTTTTTCCCCTCCTATGATCTATCCAGTTACCATTCAGAAAAAGCATACATATGATGATCTTCAGGGTTTGTAGAATATAACTAGGAACCTATATATAGAAGAGATATAAGGGAGATCAAGGAAGCTATTTTGCTTCATGAAATTCATTCCACATATGTAAAACAAATGTCAAGTTCATGATCTACAAAATATAGAATCACACCTAATGATTGGCTGCAGCTAACAGTGGCTGTATTAGACTATAGCCAACATTTACAATGGAGAAATTGGCTGAGTGAAGAGGCTAAGGACACTGAACAGCAAGCAAAGATTAGAGGCTTTAACATTTTTCAAGATCAAATTATTCATGAGGTTCAATTTGCTAATGTAAAGGTTTAGTCTACTTTTGATGAACATACATTACTGCTATGTTATACTGCCATTTTGAATGCTTGGGAAAAGATTCTAGATGCAGGACAGAAAATTAAGCAATATACTAAAGTAAGGCAAGACATCAAAGAACCTTATACCAACTTTCTGCAGAGATTAACCACAGCAATACATAGAGCAGTATCATACCCAGAAGTTAGAAAGCAACTAATTTTCTCTTTGGCTTTTTGGCCATGCTAATTTGGAATGTAAATACATGCTTATGCCTCTAAAACTCAGATCATCATCCCAAGAGGAATAGATCCAATATGCAATCAATGCTGATTCAATTATGATGAAGATGTGGGTAGGTCAAGCCATGTCTAATGTTAGGATAAGGAATAAAGATATCTAATCTTTAATTGTGGTAAGCCACCCATATAAGAAGAAATTGCATACAGAGCACTCCTAAAACTAATGTCTCTCCTAGGAATGACCCAAATAGAAGGTCCCTACTTTCTGGATTATGCAGATATGTGGCAAAGGCTGGCATTGGCCCAATGAGTATAGATCTGTAAGAGACAAAAAAGGCAACCCTTTACCATTAGAAAATACCTCTTGAGGCCTCTCATGGAAGACCTCCAAAACATAGGTTTCAAAATAAAAGATGGTTTAATCATACCCAGTCACAGTAGAGGAACAGCTCAGGATGATTAGAAAATCCAATGCCTAATATAAAAAGCCATACAACACTTAAGAATAGAGTAGCTTTAAAGGAGGAATCAAAATTTCCAAGTATAAACACAAAATGAATATTCTGACAGACTTCCATAAGTAAAGGCCAAAATTGAAAACATGTACAGATAATATATTTTATCCAAGACTTAGTCGAAATGAGGGTAGATGTTTCGATTATAATCTTACAATCATAGCATCAAAAATGGCCTCTGAAGGAGGTAGATGTCCAGTTTCTAGGAATTAGAACCATATCTCAGGTAAAACAAAATGTAAGATGGCTTGAATGCATAGGACCAGAAAGACAGAGAGGAAGGCTGAAGTTATACATGACTAATATAGAAGTGAATCTATAGGGTCGTAATCTTCTACAACAATAGAATTACCCAGGTAAAAATCCCTCCAGGATCAGATAAAAACCATAGACTTAATTATTTTTCTGAAAACAATATTTAAGTTATTATAAAAAAAATCAGTCACCAGCCATTCAGGTTGTGCAAAGGCATAGCTCAATAGCTGATAATCCTGTAAAGACGCCCACAGTGCTACCATTAAAACAGTTTACAAATAAACCTATTTGGTTTCAGCAATGGCCCTTAACAAAAGAGAAACTGTAGGCCTTAGAACATCTGGCACAGGAGCAGTCACATGCTCAGCATATTGAGGAAATCAACTAACCTTTGCAATTTTCCTGTATTTGTTGTCAAAACAAAATCTGGAAAATGAAGAATGGTGACAGATCTAAGAGCAATATATATAAGGTGATTCAACCAATGGGCTCTTTACAATCTGGTATTCCCCTGCCTTCCCTTTTACCTAAGGGATGACCTATTATAATGATTTGAAAGACTGTTTCCTTATCATACCTCTACAAAAACATGACAAGGAAAAATTTACCTTTATAGTGCCCATCTATAATAATTCATGGTTGGTAAAGAAATATCAATGGAGAGTTCTCCCACAAGGGATGTTGAATAGTCCTACCTTATGCAAATATTTTGTACAACAGCCATTATAAGTGATACACAATCTATTATTTACCATTATATGGATGATATCTTATTGGCAGACTCACATATAGATACATTAGAAATAATGTTTGAAGAAGTAAAGAAAATTTTGTCTGGGGATTACAAATTGCTCCAGAAAAAAATACAAAAATACAAATAATTAATAGAAAAGTTCTATTAATTATTTAGGATATAAAATAGGTCTATAAAAAATTAGATCACAAAAGGTGTAGGAGAGATAGATTGAGAACTCTCAATGATTTCCAAAGACTGCTAGGAGATATTTCTCATATGGTCCACTACTGGAATAAAAAATCATGAACTGGGGGCTGGAGAGATGGCTCAGTGGTTAAGAGCACTGTTCTTCCAGAGGTCCTGAGTTCAATTCCCAGCAACTACATGGTGGCCCACAACCATCTATAATAAGATCTGGTGCCCTCTTCTGGCCTGCAAGCAAAATACTGTATACATAATAAATATATCTTCTAAAAAAATCATGAACTAATTAATTTGTTCAAAACCTTAGTTGGTGATAAGGGCAGATAGTCCAGGACAATTTTCTAATGAAGCTGAGAGAAAATTTGCTTTAGTGGAAAAGAAATTATGAGAAGCACATGTGAATCATGTGGATCCAGACCTTGGTTACATTCTGGTTATTTTACCCTCTAAGCATTCTCCTACAGGAATTATAATGAAAAGGGAAGATATTGTATTAGAATGAATATTTCTGACAACAGGTCAAGTAAAAATTTTTTTTAAAATGTGAAAAAAATTTCTGATTTGATTTTTAAAGGAAAATTAAGACTTCATCAGTTGACAGAAAAGGACCCAGCAGAAATTGTCGTACTTTTAACTAGTGAAGAAATTGCTCAATTATGGGCAGACAGTAAACCTTGGCAAAGAGCCTGTAGTAA
Source organism: Sigmodon hispidus (assembly GCA_004025045.1). Taxonomy (NCBI): domain Eukaryota; kingdom Metazoa; phylum Chordata; class Mammalia; order Rodentia; family Cricetidae; genus Sigmodon; species Sigmodon hispidus. The sequence goes on from PVIH01016800.1 coordinate 42,007, forward strand.
TTTTTGGGGAGAGATTAATAACAGATATCCCCAAAGCAAGAGAATTCAATTTATAAAAGAAACTAACTAGATTCTTCCTTGTGTTGTACAGCATAAGGAAGGGGGGCACTACAACAATTCTACCTGGTCTGTGATATTTTTTAAAACTGGTATATACCACTCAGTGACATATTTTAAAATACAGACTGCTCAGAACAATTGCCTGATAGCTTACTATTATTATCCATCATATCACATCTCTAACAAGAATTCTAGATGGCCTTACCTAGTACACTGAGACTGGTTTACCCTGAGACTGGTTATAGATGTCTATAGTCAGTCCTTTAAAATCTGACCACTATTTGGTTTTACAGGACCCCACAGAGATACCATCAGCCACAAATCAGCAGGAAGCAACTCTATGAAAAACTACACCCCTCTCCCAAAAAGTTTTGTTCTCTAAGGGTTATGGATAATTATCATTCTGCTAGAGTAGTTATAAATTATATTATGTTTGAAGGTGTAACAACAATATAGACCCAGGAACCTCTTTTAAGAGAAAAGGGGAGTAGATAGGACAGATATTGGTAGATCATTCTATCTACTTATAAACAATTATTATCCAAATATGAGCCATAGACAATTTGCACTGGTATATATTCTTATATATTGGTACCAATGTAAAAGAAAAAGATAATTTATATATTGATGCAAATTCAAATCTGAAATTATTTTATATGTCTGTCTAAGGTAATTTGTATATTGATACAAAATTGAATCAGTTATTGTCATATTTTTCATGTGCTTCTACCTCTGTTTAAAATATTTTTCACATTAATGCATATTAAGCATATTGTCATTTCTACTAAACATTTTTACCTCTGTTTAATTATGCTAGTCATATCTACTAAACATTTTTACCTCTGTTTAATTATGCTAGTCATAATATATATAACCTGTATGATTGTCATACTTGAAGTAATTGTCCAAAAACTGTACTATAGACTGTCTTCTTGGTAAGCTTCAGTCTTTAGGATAAGAATTATAGGTCACCATTACCTATGTTTGCCTTGTACTAGTGATATTGTTTAGGTTTCTCAGATATATATAAGAATATGTCAGATGGACAGGAGTCTTCAAACACTTCATACACCTAGAGAATATGGCGTTTAAATGTTTTGTTATTCAAAAATTGGTTATGAGAGACATGATCACTCCTGGAAAGTTCCTTTCCCGAGATGGTGTTGGGCATCAAAGACACTCCATATGGAGTTTGTTTTCCTTGGCAGATAATGGCCTGTTGGGCAAAGAAATGTCCTTGCTTCAAATGCTGACAGTAAGCTTGCCGTCCAATCTGGATGAGCAGGGTGAAAGACAAGAGAGTGCTGAAACCTGCCAAGATAGGATAAGACTGTTTCTCAAAATACTCTGCTTCTGAAAAGATCTGTCAGAGACCCTAGGCCTGTAGCCCCAAAAAGTGGATGCTTGAACTTTGCAGAAAAGCTGTAGGTGATTGTCCAGACAGCTCACTGTCACTGTCTTCTACTAAATTTTGGAAGTTACTTGCTCATGCTTCCAGTATATTCTGGCAATATATTTTCCTTCTCAGGTCTTTAATAGGGTTGAAGACTAGATAGTTAAGGTTATGACCATCCCTTAGATAAAAGAATTTAGGTACTAGATTTGTATTATCTAAGACAAACAGCTTTGAAGTAATCTCAGTATACTGTCACATACCAATATTCTGGACATTTAATATATATTTCATGTTTCTGTTTGTTAGTTGTAGTTTAACCTTGTTTATGTTATTTGCCTTTTCCTTCTCCTGGATATTACCTTATAACTGTTTCTATTTTATATAGTCTTATTACCTTATAACTGTTTCTATTTTATATAGTCTTATATTTAGGTGTAGAATTTTCTTATTTAGACAAAGGGGAGAGATGTAGTAGGAATCAAGCATTATTTACCTTGACCAAGAGGTGATAGGCATTGAAGACCCATGTACAGGGCTTGGCCAGGCCAGTCTAAGACCAGGTGCATGCCATCTTTCCTTCTTGTTTGTTCCCTCACACTCTTGGAGAAAGAACCAGACCTACTGCCATTGTAGCATTGACCAGTCCAACTATCCAGGAATTGCACTACAGTTCAATCTCTTGTATCAGTGAAAGTTTCATGTAAATTACTTTTTTTTTTTCCTTTATTTTGTATTTATTAAAAAAAAACACAGTAAAAAGAATTTAAAATGTGGAAGAGTTAACAATAACTATATAGAGGATAAGAATGATAAGCATGGCTTATCAAGGGTAGACATACAAATAAGATTGCTACACCTATATTTTCTTTGTGTTCATCTTTCCCTCTGAATTTTTTTTTTTTCCAT
>PVIH01016801.1:0-44264 GCA_004025045.1 Sigmodon hispidus
CACACCCACTGTGTGCTAGGTTACTACTGTTCCCTGAGCTAGCCCACACCCACTGTGTGCTAGGTTACTACTGTTCCCTGAGCTAGCCCACACCCACTGTGTGCTAGGTTACTACTGTTCCCTGAGCTAGCCCACACCCACTGTGTGCTAGGTTACTACTGTTCCCTGAGCTAGCCCACACCCACTGTGTGCTAGGTTAGTGCTTCCACCCTTTTCCCCTTTTAGCAAAGAAAGAGAATCAAACAAGTCTGGCAAAAGTACAGGGAGAACTCTTCAGCAGAAGGCCAATTTAGTTACAATATTAATGCAGAGAAACTTTCGGCTTTCAAAAGCTCAACTTGTACAAACCTGAGACTTAGCATTTGCGTAAGTTGGCATTGTCTTGATTGATTGATTTATATTCTGTCTTCAAGTAATTTTAAGCAGATTAAAACAAATGAAACATCCTAAGATCTCACAGACTAAAGCAAGACAAAATAAAAACCAAGCATTAAGTCTAAAGACACAGACTATGGAGACGCCCAGCTATGAAAAGTAACCATAATCTTGTATCTGATCCCTGACATTGAGTTGATGCAGAATAAATAATATTTGCCTTAGAAAATAAGTCCCGTATACTCTTCTTCACTTCTTGGTTTGTTTATCTGAGTTGTATGGCTAAGGTCTCTTCAGGACTAAATTGACCTGTTTTATTTGTTTGTTTGTTTTGAGCTTTTTTTTTTTTTTTGTCAAATCATTGAGATTGCAAAGGCCTCGCTCTGGCTCTTCCTAACTGTGGCATCTGGCGTGTCTACATAAACAAAGGCCCACTGGCTGGGTAAGGAGGGAATTAAGGAATGTGTGAATCAGAGTGACCTTGTAAATTCTGACAGCATAGAGTCTATGCATTGACACTGTGACGTGATCCAGGTCTCAGGATGACCATTATGAAAAGGGTCAACAAGTAAGAAAGTTGGCTTCATTACGAAAGAGAAGAGAATGTGTTGTAAGCAGTTGACAGTGAGGCTGCAGTTCCCTCATCAGAGGGTACACTACCTGTCAGGAGACCCTGGGGGGGCATCACTAGCAGGGTTTCCTCTTACCAGGTTGTCAGTCTTGGTCTGATCAGCCCTTCTTATTCAAAACTCACAACTGAAAACATTCTCATTCAAAACTAGTCACAGGGATGCCTCACATATTATTTGATAGAATATCTGGGCATAATAATCTGGTCAAATTGACACATATGATTAACCTTGGACCTGTCTGACTTTATGAAGCCCTGTCTGCCCTCCACACTAATGATTCTGAAGATATTTTTAGATTATCTCTTTTCCCAATTAAAACTAACAATTTCCTTTATCCTTATTGTAGTGAATGTTTTAACTCAAATGTTCTAGAACAGTTACAGCTCATATAGATGTCTACCTGTGCGATATTTTTAGATTATCTCTTTTCCCAATTAAAACTAACAATTTTCTTTATCCTTATTGTAGTGAATGTTTTAACTCAAATGTTCTAGAACAGTTACGGCTCATATAGATGTATACCTGTGCTTGTAACAAGAGGTTTCTGGCCACCTAGTCCCATGGTTCAGACCCGCCCCAGCCGCTTTCCCTGCAAAATGACTCAGACACTTGTATTAATTTCATGCTGTTTGACCTGTGGCTCAGGCATGTTCCTAGCTAGCTCTTTTATCTTAATTCAACCCATTTCCATTTATCTATCCTGCCATGTGGCCCGGGGCTCACCCATTTCATTCCGTCTTTCTTCCCGGGTGGCTCGATCATGTCTCTCTGACTCCAGCCTCCTTCTCCTACCTGTGCTCACATCTCTCCACCTACTTCTTCTACGGTGTCTGCCATGGCCAAAACAGTCCTTTATCCACAGCATATAGACATCCCACATCATGTCCGTATGCCTGACTCTGAACACTTTTCTCTCATTTTCTCCATAACAGAAAATAAAATAAAAGCATATTTTTTTAAGGTTTTAAAATTATTAATATAATTATTTTTACATACCCTTCACTATTCCCTCTCCCTCCCCGTCCCCTGCTCCCCCCACACCTTCCCCATCCCTCCCCACCCCACCCTTCCATCTACTCCTCAAAGGGGCTAAGGCTTCCCTTGAGCAGTCAGCACAGGCTAACATATCAGGCAGGTCAAGGCAGGACTCATTCCCTCCTCCTTACACCCTGGCTGAGCAAGGCATCCCAGCATATGGAGTGGGCTCCAAATAGCCAGTTCATGTAACCAGGATATTTCCTGGTTCCCTAGCCAGGGACCCACTAATAGCTTGATTAGAGCAACTGTCACCCTCATTCAGAGGGCCTAGTTTGGACCCAGGCAGGCTCTTCAGTGGTCAGTGAAAGTGTTCCTGGCATGCCACGTGGTAGACCCAACATGGCGCTGAGTGAAATAGGAATTCCTGGAGCTGACATGGTGCCACATATAGAGCGCACACCCCTCTCTTTAAAAGAAACACCATGTGATGGCTCACTCTCTCCCCCCCTTCCCTTTCTGCCATCCTCCTCTGTCTTTCTCTCTTCTCTCTCCTGCTCTTCTCTGGGCACCTGCCTCTCGGTAACTCCCTAAATAAACTCTCTATGTGGCACCTGGCAGTGAGTGTGTGAATGTGTTTCTCACACACGCAAAATACTACAGTCAGTCCAGTGTCCTTGAGCTCCCATTAGCTCAGGTCAGCTGTCCCTGTGGTTTGCCCCAATGTGCCTTTGACCCTCCTCTTGCTCCTCTAGTCCCTCCTCCCTCTCTTCCACTGATCTCCAGGAGATCAGCCAAGTGCTTGGATAAGGGTGTCTGCATCTGCTTCCATCTGTCATTGGATGTAGGTTCCATGGTGATGATTAGGGTAGTCACCAATCTGACTACAGGGGAATACTAGTTTGGGCACCCTCTCCAGCACTGCCAGGAGACTTAGCTAGGACCTCCATGTGGATTCTTGTGAACTTTTCTAGCACCAGGTTTCTCCCCAAACCCATGATGGCTCACTCTGTCAGGACATGTCCCTCATTGTCCACCTCTCTGTCCCTCTCCCAGTTTGGCCTTCTCGAACCCTGACCTTCCAACCCATCTCCTCTCCCCTCTACACCCTCTCCCAGTTTACTCAGCAAACCTTAACCATTTCCCCTTCCCGGATCCCTCTTAGGATCCTCCTCTCTACCTATCTTCTCTAGGAATCTAGCCTGTTCATCCTTTGATATGTGTTTACTATCCACTTATGAGTGAGTACATGCTGTGTTTGACTTCCTGGGTCTGGTTCCCTCACTCAGGATGATTTTTTTTTTCTAGTTCCATCCATTTGACTACAAATTTTATGAAGTCATTTTTTGTAACCATTGAGTAATACTCCATTGTGTAGATATGCCACATTTTATTTACCCATTCTTCTGTTCAAGGACATTTAGGTTGTTTCCAGGTTCTGGCTATTATAAGTAAAGCTACTATGAACATAGTTGAGCAAGTGTCCTTGTGTTGTAGATGAACATCCTTTGGGTATATGCCCAACAGTGGTATTGCTGAGTTCTGAGGAAGGCTAATACTCAATTTTCTGAGAATGCTGACTTCCAGAGTGGTTGTACAGGTTTACATTCCCACTAGCAGTGGAGAAGTGTTCCCCTTTCTCCATATCCTCTCCAGTATCGGCTATTATTGGTACTTTTGATCTTAGCCATTCTAACAGGTGTAAGATGGTATCTCAGAGTCATTTTGATCTGCATTTCCCTGATGGCTAAGGATGCTGAACACTGCCTTAAATGTTTTTCAGCCATTTGAGATTCTTCTGTTGAGAATTCTCCATTTAGTTCTGTAATCCATTTTTTAATTGGATTATTTGGGTTTTGAATATCTAGTTTCTTGATTTCTTTATATATTTTGGAGATCAATCTTCTGTCAGAAATGGGATTGGTAAAGATCTTTTCTCATTCTGTAAGCTGTTATTTGTCTTATTGCTTGTGTTTTTTGCTTTACAGAAGCTTCTCAGTTTCAGGAAGTTCCATTTATTAATTGTTGCTCTCAGTTTCTGTGATACTACTGATATATTTAGGAAGTTGTGACTTGTGTTAATGCATTCAAGGCTATTTTGCACTTTCTCTTTTATCAGGTTCAATGTAACTGGATTTATGTTGAGGTCTTTGATCCATTTAGACTTGAGTTTTGAGCAGGAAAATAAATATGGGTCTATTTGCATTCTTCTACATGTTGACATCCAGTTATGCCAGCACCATTTATTGAAGATGCTTTTTTCTTCCATTGCACAGTTTTGGTTGCTTTGTTAAAAATCAAGTGTCCATAGGTGTAAGGATTCATGTCAGGGTTTTCAATTTGATTTCATTGGTCAACATCTCAGTTTGTATGCCAATACCAAGCTATTTTTATTACTGTAGCTCTATAGTAAAGCTTGAAGTCAGGGATGGTGATGTCTCTGAAACTTCCTTTATTGTATAGGATTGTTTTGGTTATCCTCAGTTTTTTATTTTTTCCATATGAAATTAAGTATTTTTCTTTTAAGGTCTGTGAAGAATTGTGTTGAGATTTTGATGGGGGTTGCACTGGATCTGTAGATTGTTTTTGTAAGATTGCCATTTTTACTATGTTGATCTTACCTATCCAAGAACATGGGAGATCTTTCCATTTCCTGATATATACTTCAATTTCTTTCTTCAAGGACTTAAAGCATTTGTCATACAGGTCTTTAACTTCTTTGCTTAGAATTACCCCAAGATATTTTTTGTTATTTGTGGGTATTTAAAAGGGTGATATTTCCCTGATTTCGTTTTCTGCCTGTTTATCATTTATATATATTGGGTTGTTTTTGTTTTGCTTTGTTTTGTTTTGAGTTAATCTTGTATCCTGCCACATTACTAAAGGTAATAAACATGATCTTGAGAATATTTAGGAAAGTTCTAGTACATAGAAATAACTCTGATACTCACTACTATTTTATTTTCTCTGGGTAGAAATGCTTGGAGTAGCACATTAAGGTTTTTTTTTTTTTATTAGATTGTGACTAAGTAGCATTCATGGAGCCTACATATTTTAATTTGCAGCCTTAAGTCTGAAGTAAAGGTAGATTTATAAACTGAAGTGCATATTTTTCTTTAAAAAAATCACCAGACAATATGTTTTAATTACTATTTAAAAATGTAATCTGGGGCTGGAAAGGTGACTCAGCTATTAAAAGCACTCATTGCTCTATCAGAGGACTGGAGTTTAGATCCCATCACCCACTGAACGGCTCACAAAGGTCTGTAACTCCAGTTCTAAGAGCTCCAACACTCCCTTTTGACCTGCATACTCTCTCTCTTCTTCCTTCTCCCCTCCCCCTCCTCCCTTTTCCTTTTCTTCCCTCCTCTTCCTCCTATGAAAGTATGACATTTAAAACTGTAGTAGTGTATTACATCTCTCCCAGATGCCCTTATAGACAGTTTGCAATAATGGAATTGTTAGGTACATATATAGAAATGCTCATAAAGACTGTAAGAGCCTATTTCATGTTTTCTAGAAAGCAGAGCTGAAGGAATTACCCAAGTGCTTTGCTCTACTCTCTCTTTCCATCTTGTTTTGCTGATGAAGTTACCAAACAGTAGATAGTTCTTGGTAGAGCTCATGCTGATGGCGTCCAGGAAGAGAGCTCAAAGGGATGGCTGATTTTTATCTTAGGGGACTTTCCCTTTGTCACCCTCCCCTGACACCTGTGCTTTTCTTTCACTATGGCCAAGTGATCAGATCATCTCAGAAATGAAAGGGAAATTAGATTATATTAAAAATATAAGAATCCGTGTAATTGTGTTTGGTAAATTTTAGCAGTCATACCACATCAACATTTTAATTTGCCTAGTGATATATATCTATTTACCTGTGAGGTGTGTCTAACTTAATGATGATGTGATTCACTGCTGCTGGCAGTCATTTTGATTCAATAGCTGATGTATTTACAGAAGTTCAGGGACAATATTTGTGACTCAGCAATGTCTCTGGCATCTAATTTGTTGTGTGAGTTAGTAGGTCATGCATCATATTTATAGGAATTCTATTACATTTATAATAGGATGAATTTTCTTCCCTGAGCAAAATCTTAAACTTTATCAGGAAAATTACTGTATATTTGTGGCTATGAATAAAGGAAGTTCATAATTCTGAAGTTAATTTTTGCTTCTATTTTTTTAAGTCACTTTGCTTTTTGAGAAAGAAAGAATTGACTATTTCCCCTCAAGCTTTGCTTTCCAGAATCCCAATGGTAGACAGTAATAATTTATATATCAAAAAGAGGTGTGAGTGAAAATATTCTTGCTTCCTCAGGAGAGGCGGCTGACAGGATACTGGTGATACTGACACAATGCCCTAGGATGCTGGGATAAAGGGTGGTTCAGACTCCTGATACCTGTAAACCATTTTCTTGCTTTAGGGCTGTGAACAAGATGCTGAAATGAGTTGTGGATCCCTGCCTCTGGGAGCTCTGTTAGGGATTTATCTTGCTTTAAGGCCATAGCACCTGTAAATAATTTCATCCTCTTCACCCTAGGCTGCATTTGAACCCACTGACTGATGTGAACTGTGAAGCATTCTTCAACAGACCAGATCCAATCCTGGGGTCAATTAGTCCTCCTTCATAAACATTTTCTGATTTTCTGGGTTATCAGAAGCAACATCAAGTGGCCCCAGGGAAAAACACAGCGTTTGTCACCAATGACTTTATTGATAGACCTTAGTTTGATCACAGTGCTTCCATTTTATTACAATAGAGGGAAAATAAGCTCGAATGGCATAAATTGAAAACAAAATAGTCGGTTTTGATTTTGTACAAAGAGCAAATAGCTCAATTATATGTTTCTACACAAAAGAAACGTAAGTATTTTCAAAAAGATTTGTCCACATGGCTATTCCTCCAGGTGTGTCTTGCAGACAGTCTAATTGCCTTCTTTATTGGTGGGCATGCAGCTTCCCAACCACATGATCTCTTTCAGTTGGTGTTTCCAGTAGCTGTAGGCTGTATATCTATCCTGGGAGCTGCTTATTGTAAATGCTGCTTCTGTCACCATGGTAAGGGTTTTATTGTCACTGCTCACTCGACTAGTCCTTTGGATTGTCAGTTTGTCTGTCTGTCTGTCTTTGCAGCTTTCCTGAGTTTCAAAGAAAAGCTTGTAAATATTTTTAAAACCCTTCATTTACTAAGACTCTTCAAACATCAACTAGCATGTTAGTGTTCCTTTGTAAGTAAAGAACATGAACCACACACAGTTTTGTTATCTATTCCCACACATTTGATGCACAGTAATTAATGAATTATTTTTATGTTTCCATGCATGACAATCCTATACATTGTTCCAGTCACTTAGATATGCAAGGCAAGAACTTACTCATTTATTAATTCATATGCTCAATAAGCACTAATGTTCCAGCTATGGGGATAGAGTTCAAGATAGAAAACCTGAAAACCAAAGGTCATGCCTTTCAGAAGCCCTACATACTTCCTAATGCCGGAACACTTCAATTCAGTTTCTCATAATGTGCTGACCCCCAATCATAACATTATTTTTGTTGCTACTTCATATCTGTCATTTTGTTACTGCTATCCATTGTAATGTGAATATCTGTGTTTTCTGATGGTCTTAGGTAACCTCTGTGAAGGGGTCTTTCAGCCCCCAAAGAAGTCATGACTCAGAGGTTGAAAACTGCTATTCTAGATATTTAGTGCAAGGTCTAATATAAAGAACATATCTCTGTCCATTATAGTGCCATAGCAAGATATCTTATGTCAGGTGGTATATAAATAATGAAATTTATTTCTCACAGGTCTAGAATACAAAAAGCCCCAAACTTTCCAAGTAGCAGAAGATTCGGCTTGTAGTGAAAACCCACTTTCTCCTTCTATATTAGTACTTGGTCTCTGTACCCTCAAAGAGTAGAAGGCATTAAAAAAAAAAAAAAGAAAAAAAAAAAAAACAAGCAACACCCCAGAAGCCTTCTGATAGAGGAGACAGAAAGTAGAGCAATTATGGCCTAATTGACTCCCAGACTCCTACTTTTTAATACTATGGCATTGGGGATTAGATTTTAGCATGTGGTAGCACAGAAGCAGGCGTGTCCAAAGTATAGAGAAGGTAAGAAGGACTGAAACAGTTTGCTTGAAGAGTAACTGGAAATCATTTTAAGACGAGAGCAAGCATTCAGTGTTAAGATGTGAAAGAAAAGCATTTTCTAAGTCTGGTTGAGCAAAGGTGGATGTCAAAGTAAGTGAGCAGGGGGAGCTGTTAGTAGTGTGGGGGTTGACATATGCACATATCTGTCTATATTGATATCTACATCCTTCTGTGGGGAAGGTCTCCTATATACCAGGCTGTAATCAAACTCACTGTGTAGCTGAACATGACCATGAACTTTTTATCCTCCTGATGCTTTCTCTTATGTGTTTTGATTGCAGACCTATAACACCAAGCCAGATTTTACAGTTGTTAATTTTTAATAAATAAAGAAACTGAAGAAAACCAACTTAGAGCTGCCCATGGTCATTTGGATGGATGGACTCTGTTTATACACTTGTATTTGGTGATATTGCTATGGCATCATGACACTCACCTATAATTTGTCCTGAGGAGATTTCAAATGTTTAGATATTCTGTAAGAAAAAGAAGCATATATATATATAAAGTCACCAGTATGACTGAATTTGAGAAGGTATACAAGTCTTAGGGAGACAGGTGTTAACAAAAGTACAAATTACATTTGTGATTCTTATTTTGCATGTGATTTTTTTAAATTGAAATATGAACCACATATAAAGTACAATTTTTTTTCTGGAGCTCACTGTATAGACTAGGATAGTCTCTGACCCAGAGATCTGCCTCCCTTTTTGTCCCAAGTGCTGGGATTAAAGGCTTGAACCACCACTGCTCAGCACTAATCTTAGTGCATAGCTTGCTATAGTTTTACAAAACCAACACACTTCTTGCCAAGAAATAAGCACTGTAAACTTTTTGGCAGCCTCTTTCATGTAAATTAATAGTAACTAACCTTGGCAAAATAACCACCAGTCTACTTCAGTAGATTAGTTTGACCTGGGCTGGCTCAGCATTTCAGAACACTGGTATAGTCAGAAGTTTCTCTGTCTCACCTAGCCCCTGAGGTTTGGACCCACAGTCCTTTGGCAGATTAGTCCCAAATAATCACGCAGAGGCTTATATTAATTACAAGCTGATTGGCCTATGGCTCATGCTTATTACTTGCTAACTCTTATACTTTAAGTTAACTCATATTTCTGTTTATGTTTAGCCACATGCCTTGGAACCTTTTTGCTCAGTGCAGCATTCTCATCCTGCTTCCTCTATCTGTCCCTGGTATCTGCTGCTCTGCTCTTCCACTTCCTAGCATTCTAGTCTGGTTGCCCTGCCTCTACTTCCTGTCTAGCTTCTGACCAATCAGTGTTTTATTAAACCAATATTTACAGTGACAAGTATTTACAGTATACAAAAGCATAGTCTCATAGCACACTGGGTGTTCTTCCAGAACCACTGGGATTCAATTCTCAGAGCCTACATGGTGCTCACAATTTATTGTAATCTAGCTCCAGAGAATCTGACCTACTCTTCTTACCTCTGCAGTCACTAGACATGCATAGGTTGCACAGACATATGCAGGCAATGTACTTAAACACATTAAAAAATAATGTAGAGATAAATTAGTTTGACATATCTTTTGAGTTTTATGGAAATGGGATCCTATAAAATGCATTGTTCTATGTCAAACATCTTTTTCTTAAAATTAATCACCAAACCACAGAATGCAGCTGTAGTCTGATATATATATATCATTTTCTATAAGAAACTTGTTAAAATATATTATGGTTAATCTAGCTACTGTATTGTCTATGAATATTTGAATTGTTTCCAACGTGGATCTATCACTAATAATTATTCTATGAGTAATTGTAAACTTCTCTGGTATACATATGTGGGATTTCAGTTGAAAATACTTCTGGAAATAGAATTTCTGGTTGATAGAATACGCACATATAGAGTTTTGAAGGTTCCTGCCACATGGCTTTCACTCTAATCTACTTTCTCCATGCCTGTGAATACTTTCTCAATTACTATGAATAGCCATTTCTTTGTATCTTGTTTAATAAATCATTGGCTTCCCCAGGTCATGAATATATTTTCCTATAGAATTATTTTGTCATATATATACATATGTATATATATTTCCACAATCTATCTGCAGCAGATTTCTTTACATGATCTGTAATAAAACAAGGATACATTTTTTCCCATATGCATGTCCACTTGGAACAGCATTGTTTTAAAGATGATCATTTCCTTACATTCTAGTGGCACTTTTGCCAAATATAAAGAAGCCATATAAATCTGGGTCTAATTAAGAGTTCTCCATTTTGTCCCAATGGTGTCTGATTGTCCATCTGTGTGCCCATGCTCTGCTCACTGTGTCCTGAAAGATTTGGAATATGTTAATACCTGGTCATAAAGACTCTCCTGTTTGTCTCTTCAAAACAATTTTTCATCTTTTCTATCCTGGGCTCTTGCCATTTCCATGATGAGTGTTGGGATTTTGATTCAAATCTACTAAGTATTTAAGGAGAAGTTTTATAATGAGTATGATAAGCTTCGCAGTCAGGTTTCAAGTGTTTTAAAGCTTTCTCACTCTAGTGTTGCTTTTTAAAAATGTGACATTTATATACCTCCCATTTGTTCTTTAAGCATACAAGCATTGGAAAAATTGTAATGCTATTTTACAGGTTTTTGATTAAAAATTACTTCCTAATTACATGCTGCTACAGTATACATAAACTTCACTAATTTTTGAGCTTTGAAATTATAACCAAAATCCTTTTACATTCATTTATTCATTTGTTAATTGTAGTTCAAGAAGTTTTCAATGCACATAATTATATCACTGGTGGAAAAGGTCAACTGAGTAGTTTGTTTTATTTCTGTGGTATATATGCTCTAGATTTATATTTCCTATTGTAATATCCAGGACCTAGAGGACAACTTAAAGATGTGGGAATAACTGATGGCTTTGTTCTTTTCCAGGTCATAGGCAGGGAGAGGCCTTTAATATGTCATTATTAAACTCCAATTATATTTGTATTAAATATGACATTTGTTACAAGTACTTTCAATAAGCTGTAATCAGATTAAGGATGCTTTAGCCTGCTCCTCAATTGCTAAGGTACAGTTATCTACAGGGCAAATAAATCATCCAGATTTCTTTCAGAATGAGCAAGTGAGAGTCAGCAATGAAGCATTATTCCAGAATACTGTCTTCCTGCTCAGTTGTACATAGAAAAATAGGAGAAAAGATAATGGAGACAAAGAATTACCTATCATATATCTATCTATTATCTAATTTTCATCTAGCTATTGATCTGTCTTTTTACCTATTATCTACCATAATCATCTATCAATCATATACTCTATCATCTATCTCTCTATCTCTCCATCTATCCATCTATCTGCCTCTCATCTTGCTTGAATTAAGAACAGAAAAAGGTGAAGAAGTGATAACTGAGAATACAATGAGGTTCTTTTTAATCAGATTTTCATTTTGTTTGAGTTCATTTCAAATTCTTATATGACTTTTTCTGTTTTCCACTGTAGATTTCAGTTCCCAGGTGTCCTAAATAAGTCAAGTAGAAAGGTTTTTTTCCAGCTATACCACAGCCCATCTCAACCAAGAAACCACTTGTAATTTGCCTGGTATGTGACTGAGGACTGACCTAGTCAGTGCTGTTTCCTGAACCATGTAGCAAGTGTCTGTAGACTTCATACCCAGAGCAAGTAGGCACACATCCTCTGGAGCATTCTATCCCACCCAGTCACATTTTTTAGTAACAGCTGTTCTCTTACAGTCTCAGTGATTAACAAGGTATCAAATCACTCCCCAGAACACTCTAGAAAAGTCTCTCCTGGGGCTCCTGATGGATTTTGCTTCATAGATGGCTTCTCTGTACATCAAGTTATGAGTCGATGCCCTGTTTCCATTTCTCCTGGGCATATTTTAGAGAAAAAGAACCTCCAGGTCATATGATAGATGTTTCATCTTTGTTAACACAAGTGCTTAGAAATTAATCTTTATAATATTAGCTGCATGCTGAACCAGCTCTACTTCTGAATTCACTTTGAGAAGTTATAACTCCACATTTGCTCAAGCTTTCTTGCAGAAGCTCAAGATTATTTATTTTCTCTGTGTATATTCTTGGCATAGTTCTGCCTAAAGGAAAAGCAAAATCAATAAGTCCTACAGTTTTATTAAGTTTCTTAAAGAGCGGGATATCTGATCTGGTGGCTGAAGTTGGTTAATCACCATTCTGTACAAATTCATCTTAGGATGGTGGCTTTCTCCGCACCTTTCTAAGTTGTCCTTAGTAAAAGGGCCCTGTCTCACTAGCATCATTTAAATAATAATTTTTGCTCATAACCACATGTCACTGCCTTCTGCTGTAGCCTCAAGCAGCCCAAGTTAATGACTGTTTTTTTATCTAATGCATCCCTTTGCCCCCTTAGTCCACCGTATACCATCATATACCTTCATATTAACTCAGAATAAAAGAATAATTTCCTCCTTTTACCTGCCTTCCTGAGTTCTAAAACTACTAATAACATGGAGTTTCCCTCTTGCTTTTACCATTCTTTCTATTTTTCAGGAAAGATTGTCTCTTCTCTAGGCAAAGTTGAAATCATTCTTCTAACCACTTGCACTAGAGTTTTTCTTTGGGCTGGAGGATATCCTAAGTTGGCGTGCTATTCACTTTCCTTTCTCTATAGTCTGTTGTTCTCGGTGTATAAACATATTCTCGGGGGAGGAGAGGGTCCTCTGATCTGCATTCCCCTCCAGTGACTGCTTTGTAGCTCACTTCTGCCATTTCCATTCCTGCTGGACATTTTTTTTGCTCAACTGACAATGATTTATCCTTCCTTCCCTCCAACATCAGTGACATTATCTCCAGCCATTAGCTTCACGTTATTAAATGCACTGGCTATATTTCACCTTTTACCATTTGACTCTGCTAATGGTTCCTTTCTTACTCTCTCTCTCTCCTTTTTTGGTTTACAGTACCTTTCTTCCTCATCTCCCCTGCTGTTTAGCTCTGAGCATTTTACCCCATCTCCCTCACCAGCTCCCTTTCCCGTGTGTTCTAGAAAAGCCTTCTCTCAGAGGCTTCTTCCCAGCTGTAGGGGAACTTTGCAGTCCTGGCGTCCACAATTATTTATCTATGGAAGACTCATAAATCTTTATATGGAGCTCATTCCTTTTGGGAGTTTTAGACTCAGATCACATGAGGAACAAACGCTTCCCTGGACTTCAGCCTGCCCCCAACTCACTTCAGTCATCTTCTCTCAGGAGATTGCTCAGACCTTTCTGAAGGAACAGATCCTTGAGTTCAGAAGGAAATCTTACTCAACCAACACATCTTTGCACCTTTAACCTGCCAAAAAAAGAAAACCTATTCCATCCCAATTGTTGCTGACTGCCTTCAGCTAATTCCTTACACAACTTTTCAGCAGATCATATTGTTTTTATTCTGATCCCACTAAAACTAATACACAGAAATAGCTGGACCCATTCTTCTAAAATGTAGATCCAGGGGCTGGGAAAGATAACTGAAAAGTCAAGAACACTTCCTGCTCTTTCAGAGGACCCAGGTTTGGTTCCCCGCAGCCACATGAATGCTCACAACCCCCTGTAACTCCAATTTCAGGGGACATAGCATCCTACTCTGGTGTCTGTGGGCTCCTACATACACATAATGCTCACAAGACATGCAAACACACAGATAGCCCACTCCCATGTAAAATAAATGCATAAATCTTTATAAAAATATAAAATGTAGATCACATCATTTTTTTAAAAAAAACTTTGCTTAAGTTGAGGCAAATTTGATCAATATGATGACTTTGTAAATGGATTTGGCAAGGTAATAATACAGAAAAAAAGCAGGGAGCTTTAAATTCTAAGTTTTCTCTCTTGTCTCAGTGCTTAGGGTTCTGGACACAAACATTTCACTTAGTGGTTTCCAAATTCTTGTCTTATGAATTAAAAAAAAATCAAATTACAGAGCATAGGAGAGGACATGAAGACACAGTGCCCCAAACTGTTATCAAAGTCTGTGGGCCACATGAGATTGTGGCTCCTGGAAGTGAACCCCTACCTACGCAAGTCATGTTTTCTTTGTCCTTTGTGTGGGGAGTGAATCATTTCAATCTCCCTCTTTTCTAAGTCTATGTAAGTGTTTCATTTGGATAACACTCTACCTTACCTTGACTCTTACTAACAAAAAAGTTTGAAAAATTTAATCTAACTTCTGTGATATCAGGAAAAGTCAAAAACTAGAAACCAGTGGTTACTGAAGACCATAAAAAATGTGCACAACAAAAGACACCAGAGTTTAATGGGGGAATGGGATACCTGCTCTGGAAGTAACACTGGGAAGAAAGGCCATTGGATGATGCTCAGTGCAGCATGGGAGCTGAAGTCCTGGCTTACACTGTAGAGACAAGACAATGACAGCCGAGACTGTAGCAAAGGAGACACTCCAGGAGAAAAGTACACGAAAAGATTTTTCTAGGTTTGGGGTAGAGAATGCTTTGTTAAACAATATCTTTAACATAAGAGAAATTATTGATTAAGTCATATTAAATTAAGTGACATATATTTTTATCAAAAGCACCACAAAGAAAGTTTAAAAAAAGTAGTTGAGATATTTGTCCTATCATCAAACAACTACTATTTGGGATATACAAAGAGCTCCTACCAATTGATAGAAAACAAATATAAACAATAGAAAAACAAGCAAATAGTACAGAAACGTTCAGCCAATAAACAGAAAACTACATTTTATCTCCTAGCAATCAGGGGAATGAAAATTATGTTCATTATATAGTGGGTTCATGAGAGTTTAATATATATTTATGCTGCAAACATATTTATGCTAATAAATCTTTTCCATGTATCTAATATAATGTTAAAATACACAGAAAATGACTGAAAAATGTTCAGCTTGCTTAATAGTAAGAGCTGTCATTTTTCCAATGTCTCTTTCATTTTTGGTGTTCAATGAATAAACCAAGGCACTAAAGAAAATCTGTTCGCTACGTAGCATCTATCCATTTCATACATGTGGCCACACAATTGTTGAAAACCATAACTTTTTCCCCTCAGTACTAGAATGGCTGGTTGCCCAGCAAAATACAAAGCAGTGTAATGAAAGCGAATAAACTCCAATTTACTAAACGGGAGGAAATGTAATGTACATTGATAAGCATCCTGGGATTTTATGTGCTAACATCTACCAGGAAATAAAGCTGTGGAAACAGCAAAGCAGAATTAGGATTAATTCCTGGATTTGGGGGTTGCTTTGAATCTTAGTTCGTTTCTCTGTCATAGAAAGGGAGAGAACACACAATGAACAAACAGTGAGGAAGCCTTTCACTGTCTTCACCCTCCATCATTCTCTCCCTACTCCAATCTGGGTAAGTGTTCACTGTAGCTTTATAACTATAACATCTCCTCCTGGGGTCTCGAATTTCTCTCCTGTCTGGACTCATCTCCTGCCACATTCTCGACTTCCATCTGTTGACTTCCTTCGCATATGCCAAGCTGAACTGCCTTCCTGTGGCTCCCTGAGGAAGTCCTGCTGCTTCAGGCCTCTGTGCCTTTGCTCTCCCTGCGTCTCATTTTCTCTGTCTTCTTCTTCAGGACCTCCAGCCAGCAAATGATGCTGCCTTTCCAGCCTGGGGCCTTTAGATATTTACAGTAATTATCATATTCTCAACCAAGTCACTTTTCATATTTTTCCTATCATCTTTAACCTTTTTGATAAAAAAATGTATTTTTTCATTTGCATGGTGATCTTAGTATTTACTATGTTAACTACATCAGCATCTGATGGGAAAGGGTCATTTCAACCTAAACTCCTTCAGCATCTTGAGCGGTCTCCAACCTCTTAGTGTTGTATTACTCTTCTTTGTCCTGCACCTGGCTTGAGAGACCAAGGCTCTTCTTCCACTTTCTATCTAGTTTTTCTGCAGCTACTTTGTCAGGCACCCTTCTCACTCCTCATGATGGAAAGGTGTCCTCTGTTGTGTTCTTCAGCATTTATTCACTTATCACTATTTTTTGCATTAGTATCGGTCTTTAGATAGTGCTTGCTCCTCTCATTGGACTCAAGTTCCATGAGAACATAAGAGTCTACTTTTGTTTATCATCACTTCAGTGTCATACTTCATACAGTAGGTTTCCCATAAGGCTTTTTAACTGGAGTTATTGAAGTCTCATGAGTACTGTTAGAATATGGGACATAAGGGACAGATCTGATAGGCTAGTAGGTCATTCATGGTCTACTGCATCACTAAATACATGAATAGGAGGGCTCTGATCTCTTCAAAGGCCCATACATATGTCTCTATGTGCAGGGGACATGATGGAGGAGACAGAATGATGTTTATTGCAAATATTGTTCTGATTTTCTGACCTGTGGATTTACATCTGAGTCTATAGAAGTTCCTCACAGGCAGATGGTGCAGATAAACTTTACAATTGGGAAGCTTAGCTACATCACACACACACACACACACACACACACACACAGACACACAGAGACTAGGCAACAAATTGACACCAGTTTGGGAATTTTTTTTTTTTTGTCCCTTCAGAGTCTAGTCTGGTGCTTTAGACAAAGGGTGTGTGAATGGCATGGGGCAGAATTCAAGGCTCCCTTGATGTGAACCTGGCATTTTTTTCTTTCATACTGGTCCCTGTGTTGGCAAACAAGTACTACACTCAAGTGTTCTTTAGTTTGCTTTTACTTCTCTTTCTTTTTATATCTATTAACATGTAACATAATAAAGAGAATCTGGAGGAAAGAAAGCAAAGTAAAGCACATGTGCTCTTATGAGAATAAAATGCTGAAATAGAGACCCCTGATGCCCATAGACCCTGCTGCATGCGAGTAGACAGTCAGACAGTGGAGCTGGAAGGGTTTTAATGGTCTGTGTGGGTCTCCTTTTGTCCATTGGCCGCTGAGGCCTAGAAAAGCCAGAGCATGCCATTGTAGTTCTTCATTTCCACTTAAGAACTTGCTTCTGAATTATTTAGAGTTTCTACTGGATATGGCCTCCAGTTTGAATCTGTAGTGATGTGTTTTCCTGACCAATTTACATAGCTTACAGTTTGACTTGTAAAAGGGCCTTTGCTTTGCCCATCTGGAAGTAGTACAAATTATTGATGTTAATTGTTCCTCTTCTGTATTCTCTTTTTGTGGTCCTCTCTGGTTTCAGCCTTTGGTAATATACAACACCCTCATAAATATTTCATGTTACAGAAGATGGCCTCTAGGTCTTCATTAAGTGAGCTTACACTGGCAAATGAATATGTTAGATCTGGGGAGAACAAAGTTACTTACTGCCTGCCCTTTTTGCTAGCACTGGGTGATATTTTTCTGTTTTTTTTTTTCTTCCATACCAAGTGTCTATTCTTAAGCTTTCAGTGATTCTGTAAAACTTGGCATCTGTGGACCTTGCTGCAGTGAGAGGCAGCCTCAGGGGCCTTGCCACTGACAGTGACTCCAACCGTCACACGTGAGAGGCTGGCCTTCTAGAAGCAGCTATAGGTGGGCAGCCCTATGTTGCTCACCCAGGAAGCAGTGTCTGCTCCCTGGCACCAGCCTTTCCAGTCATACAATGAAAGTTATAAGTAGAGTTTAACCCAGGCAAAGAGGAGTCACTCAAAGGTGTTTGTAGATCAGAGCAGGCCTCTGACAACATCCAAGTCAGCAGTGAGAAAAACAGAAGGCTGTTCTTCATACTGTGGAGGAAAAGGGTTGAAAGGATGGCCCAGAGCCGGTGATCTTTCCCCCCGAAGTGTGAGGCCCCAAAGTACTGATTCCTCTGTTGCCCTTTCACGATTTCTCTGTGCAGGAAAAAAGTTGTTGTTCATCCTAATTTTTAAATACATTTTCTTTGGCATCCCTTTAACAGGCACGTTCTGCTTTCTGTTTTTCTAGCTGTCGCATGCATATTTCCTTGCTTACACACACAGCCTTTCCAATATATCAGAGAGGGGACAGTTCCTGTCTTTCTTTGCTCTTGATTAATTTCTCTGAAGAATTCTACCAGACAAGCTCACCACCATCTACCTACAGGAACTTCCTTCTGGTTGCAAGTAGACCCTCACATTGTACTTCCTGTGTCTAGCAGTCTAGAGCTTGCCTTTGTCTTTTGACAGTGGTGTTGATAGAGACTTGGATTCGCAAGCCTTGGGAATAGTTTCAGTCACACAAAATGAAAGGATGAGATCTCTTCTACTCCAGCAAGATCAGCTGCTGCTCTGTCAAGGATTACTTACTGGAAGCATTCTGCTTCTTAGATTTGAAGATAGATGAACTTTACATACATCACATCGTGATGTGCTAAGGAAGAAATATTTGCTTTTTTCCTAGAATTATTTAGAAAAGATAGTCTCTGACGATTGTTCTGAGAAATATGGTTCATTGTATGCTCAGAGCTAGTCTGCAGGCATCAACAAAACCTCATGGTTAGTTGGTTCCAGCTAAATGATTTGTCTTGTGTCTTAGTTAGAATTACTATTGCTGTGATAAAATACCATGACCAAGGCTACTTAGGATTTTTCCATGTCACAGGAAAGGCTTCCACATGGGAAAAGGAATGCTTCCACATCATGTTTATCATCAAAGGAAGTTAGAACAGGAACCTGGAGGCGGGAGCTGATGCATGGCCATGGAGAAGTACTACCAGCTTGTTTCTCCTGGCTTGCTAAACCTGCTTTCTTATAGAACCCAGGATCACCATCCCTGGGATAGCCTCACCCACAATCGACTGGATCCTTCCCCCATCAATTTTCTCACCTTTTTTTTTTCACTTTCTTTATTTCTGTACCTTCCATTTCATTTTTTTTTCTCTTAGGCAAATATAAACATAGTATATTTGCTTTGTAACAAGGTTGGTTCTTAAGTGTTTACATTATTTGACTCTCACAATTCTCTTAGCAAGTTACCCAGAATCCACTGAAAGAATTTCCATTTCTATTTATAACATTTGTGATCATTTAAGTACCAGTGTACTTAAAAATATATGCAGATTTCCATTTTCCAAACAGGGGCCATCAACAAACAAAGGAGTATAGTCTGACTATTATTTATTATTCCTGTGTTAAATTAACTTATATTCTGAAGTCATGTGGTTCTGAATCACGTAATGGCTTCCTCTGCCCCAGTGCCAGTACTCTGGCAGTCCAAGCTATTCTCCAGTGAAAGGCACAGCTACAATTCTGCAGAAGGAGAGTTCATTCTTTTTCTTGGTCACCTCCACAACAGGCACAACCATAAGGTGTAATTTCCAGGAAGCCTTGAATTCTGACAATCTCATAGGACTCTGGATAGGAATTCAGTTCTGTTGCTATTAGTTTAAAAGGGTCCCATAGGATATAAAAGTCCATGTTTGTAAATAAAATAGAGACAAAGAAATTGCTTTAGCTCTCTAGGACTGTCTAGAATCAGTATCGAAAATAGGCTTAGAAACAGAAATGTAGGGGCTGGAGAGACAGCTCAGTGTTAAAAGCACCGACTGCTCTTGTGGAGGATCTGGGTGTGATTTCCAGCATCTACATGGAGGCTCACAACTGTCTATAACAACTCCAGTTCCAGAGGATCTGATACTGTCTCATGACTTTTATAGACACCAAGTATTCACATGGTACATAGGCTTACATCTACACAACCCCTTCACACACACACACACACACACACACACACACACACACACACACACACACCACACAAATAATAAAAATTAAAAACAACAAAATAACCCTAGAAATTTATTCACTTAAAGTTTAAAAGGTGAGACAGTTGAAATCAAGGTGTAAGTAGGGTCAGCTGCCCCTCAGAGGTCATGATAAACAGTATGTCCTGAATTCTCCTCCTAGCTGTCGATAAGCTATTTGGCATCCCTTGCCTTCAGAACATCTTATTCTACAGGACTTCATTTTTACATGCCATTCTCTTCTTGGTGTCTCTCAAATCCCTCTCCTTTAAAGGATACAGGGACCTCATACCTCTTCATTAATAAACAGCTTGATCTTTCATAGTTATATAAATTAATCATCACAATTTTCTATGAAAGTTACCAAGGTATCCCACTGAGCAGGTATTGAATGAATTCTATTTGGTATATAATTAAAAACCTGGAGCCAGATATTGGGGAAAAAGCTGGAATATCAGAGAGACAGAGAATCAAGCTATGGTCACTTATCACCTCCCCAACTCCTCAGGCCTCTCTCCACAAATCCTTCCTGTTGGGATCATATTTACCTGGTTAGCTGGTGGGTGTCTATGAATAGAGAAGCCTCATGCCCCATGGATGACACACAGGAGACACTTAGACTGCTTCTCCACAGAAGGACTTTATTATTATTATAATGGGGGGTGGGAGGGAGAGAGAGATAGAGACAACTCCCAGGAGGGAAGGAGAGAGAGAGAGAGAGAGAGAGAGAGAGAGAGAGAGAGAGAGAGAGAGAGAGAATGTATAGCATATAGAAAATGGCTATATAACCTAGTAAATAAACCAATCAATCTGCTTTATATTGCAGCTTTTTGGGTGAAGGTGGAGGAAAGAATATGCCTTTGATTGTCCAAGATTTTAATGGGCATTTGTTATTCATCCTAGAAGTTTATTAGATGAGACCACAGAGAAGCCACATGACAGCTGCTTTTTCATAATCTTTTTTTTCTTTGCACAAAACTCAAATTTAAGACAAATGGTTAAGGTCAGCTACTCTGCCTCACTGCGCCAACTAGGAACCGATGCTCTGCTCCCTACACAGCTGTCCCTAGCATGTGGGTTATGATGTCTCAAAGCACAAGATGGCCATTCTTTTTCAGCATCATGGTCCAAAGGTATGTGAGGACTGACTCTTCCTTTCTACCTAATTTTCATATTAGCCCATGGCAGTTTTTTCCACGTATTAGTCAGAGCCAACTTTTTTTTGCCAGGAAAGTTGGGAAAAAAATCTTAAGGTATATTAAACATGGAAGATTGCTGCAACATAACCATGAAGATTGAAGTTAGGGAAGAGAAGAGTAGATGCTACCAAAGCAAACCAGTATCGTCCATAGAGTCTCCCAGGGCTTATCAGAGGCAGGGGGTTAGACCTCAGTGAAGAATTAAAGTTGTTTTGAGGTCCTGCCCCATATCAACACATTAGTGCAGTGTATACACCTGCACTGCATGCAAGAAAACTGATTCCTTTATCCTGGTCAGACATGCTGCTGTGTTCTGTCAGACAAAAGCTGTCTTGAGAGTCCTTTTTTTGTAGGTAAACATTAGCTACTCACTTGGGAAAATAGCACTAAATCATTGGTTGTACAATGTGTACTCTAAGGTGTATTTTGTGATTTATTTAGCTAGTTCCCTGTTATTAGCCTGTTAGACTCATATTTTTTTTTTAAATGTTTCCTTCTTATATTTTTTGACTGAGAGTCTTTTACAGATGAAGTTCCTGTAGTCTTGTTAGACCGAGTCGCTGCATGCAGCTGTGATGTTTAGAGAGCTTGGCTTGAGATGGAATCTTAGGTAGGATACACCGAATTACTCTGTTTGAGATGCAATACCATGCTCTTCTAAACTGACACAAAGGTGATAAATATGAACTGATAATTAAAATGTGAGGAAAGAGGAGAAGGTATGCGAGCATCTCCCTTTTGTACTTGACTCACAGCTGACACACTCACCCATGTTATTACTGTTTTGCATCCCCCTAAAATTAGAACAGAGCTCTTAGTGATCAGGTCATTCTTTAAGGAGCACTTTAATGAAATTACTCTGGCGACCAATTGCACCTTCTTGCCTCTCTTCTCTCCTTTCTCTTTGTTCTGACACAAGCACTTGACCCCATCATTCAGACATGGGCTCTGACATGTGACAGTAGCTTGACTTTTCTATGCATCTTTTCCCTTTGTTCCTGGACGTGTCTGCTAGGGACTTCTAAGGCAGGCAGAAACTCAGACTTATACCTCTCCACAGACTGTATGCAGCATACTAATGCTTGCTCCCCAGGCACTTGTAATTGGAGATATGGACTGTTTATGCCAGTGATGAAAGTGGGTGAATCAGTGCAGCTGCAGGGTGAGATAATGTGGACATGAGACTGCCAGGCTGCCTTTCTCAGGCCTTAAATTAACTTTGCTTATTGCTCGTTCTTTTCTCTGCATTTCTGTTCAGTCTTTTTGCCCCAGGGTTCCAAGCAGCTTTCTCAAGACTTTAATCTATTTTGCTACCTTCAGAAGTAAGCGTTTCTGTAGAGAACGTGCCCCTCCAAGGAGGGGAGAGTAGAGAGGTGATGGGGACGTGGCAGAGGCAGAGCAGGTACCGAGAAGAAGAATGATAGGCAGCCTCGTATTATAAACACCTGCTAGGGTACTTCTGAATTTCTAATTCTGCTCATTTCCAGTGTGTTACATGTACACTGCAAGGGTAGTCCTGTTAGGCTTACTTCCCATCTCAATACTGCAAACTACTTCCTGCTTACAAGGTTTAAGATGATGATGTATTCCTCACGCAGAGAGGCATTGTCTATTCTCCTCTGCACAGTTGGAGTGCAGCTCATTTGTGCACTCCGACCTGCCGGTCATCCATTCTTCCTTCACTATGCCTCTCCTTCTCTTGTCTTGTGGGCGTACAAGAGTCTGATCCTCTCTGTGCCCTGCAGCCCAGAGTGAGATAATTCACCTTGGCTTCACTTACTGACAGGCACAGACATCACTCCAGGAGTGAGGACAGAAATCAGCTAGCTGCTCTTTGCCTGAGCCTGACCTATTTCTGTGTGTGTGGCCAGGTAAAGGAGGACTTGATAAGCCTCTGTGGGTCTGCAGTTGTGGACCTGCAATTGGATCCTCCTGTGTATGTTCCCCCATGATCTGGCCCTCTGACAACACTATTTGTTGTCATTGATTTCTTGATGCTTGGAAGGTTGGTGGAATCTGCAGGCAGTTTCCGAAATCTTAGAGGAGGAAAAGCTGCATTCTGGCCCTGTTGGGATCTGTCAATCTTCTTCTGTCTGGCTGGAGAGTCTCATCTAGGGGCTGAGTAAGTGTTGAGTAGTTGATTCCATTATACACAACAGATATTTATAGGGAGCTGCTTGGTGGTAGAAATGATGATAGGTATGCCAAAATATTACAAGATGAATGAGATCTAGACTTTTACATTTCAAGGATCTAAAGCCCAGGGGAAGCTAATGTAAAACATTTTCATTAGTAGCTTGTATAAATAATGGGTAATTACAACTTTGATTTTGGGAGGAGAGAGAATTTTCAGTGATTCTGATTTAAGTATGGTCTGGAAAAACTGTAGACACCAACGAGTTCACAAAGAATGTGATGTATAGTTACAAAGGATTGTGATGTGTTGGGTGGGGGGAACGTTGTGTATTTCAAATGGGAAGTCAAGGAGCATCCTTGGATTCTTCAACTCTGATTCCACGTATGTATGCGTGTGCATGTGTTTTATGTTGTTCTCATGAATTTCACAAAATGCTACAGATCGATAGCAGGGGAGGTATGTTTTCTCAAAAGCACAGAGATTGGATATCCAAAACCAGAGTGTTAAAATGGTCAGGCTGGGATGAGGCCTATCTTTGTGGTTGACATACAGCTCCCTCTCTCTCCTGGCACATCTGAGATCAGAGCCTGAGGAGGGAAGAAAATGAGGAGAGAGAGATGGAGAGAGAAGAGGTAAACTGGGAGGGTAGGGGAAAGAGGGATGGAGGGAAAGGAAGAGAGGAAATATGAATGAGAGAATTCAAATTCTATGGTGTCACTTGTAAGGACACTAACCCCTTCTTTACAACTTTATCTAACTCAAATTACTTCCCATAGTCTCCATTTTCATGTGCCGTCACATTGGACATTAGCATCTTTACATATGTATTTTGGGAGAAACACAAACACTGACCCAAGAAAAGTATAGTCTAGGAACATTAATTTCCCATTTTTTAAAAAAGTAACTTTTCTAATATTGCCAGAACACAAGCTTAAGCACCATTTATTACATACAGGTGAATAGTCTACACTATTGCAAACTACCTTTTTTAGGGTGACACCAATTTCTTGGCTGCCTTTGGTCCGTTGGGTCTTATTTCCTGTGCAATGGGAGGTGGCAGTGCTAGATGACATCAGCTCTTGTGATCCTTTATTTTTCCTTTCCTTATTGCTCCTGTCTTATTTCTCATCTACTTTTTATTCCCCATCAAAGATATTGTCGAGCTCCAAGGCTAGAGACACATCTCCAGAGTTAGCTCTTTCTTTTCTTGCAGATGACATGGATGTAGTTCCCAGCATCTGCACCAGGAGGCTCACAGCATGGAAATCCAGTTCTAGGGGACCTGATACCCTCTCTTGGCGTTTGTTGGCACATGTACTCGCCTATGCATGTGACACACATATACAAATAGGCAGGCATATACATGTTGTTGAAGTCTAAAAAATGAAATAATACGTTTATAAGAAAATTGATGGAAATAATATATTAAATGGAATAAGCCAAAGTCATAAAAGTAACATCATATGCATTCTCTCATATGCTATGTCTATATTAAATCTAAATAGGACATAGAAATAGAGCAAAAACTTGCAGAGAAGAAGTGGCTAGGGGATACATAGTGGGGTAAGAAAGACAAAAATGTATTTTCTCTTATGTACAGGATCCATTTATACAACATAAAATCCAGAAGGAAGACTATTTGCAGCAGGGGGGTGGAGGAAGGGATCAGAAAGACACAAGGTAGTAGTCAGAGTGTGGATATGAGAAAATATAAGATACATGTAGGAGACTGCACTAGTTAAAAAAATAAATAAACAACATATTCTTGAGCCCTAGAGAAAAAGTACACTACATATCATGTGATAAAGAGTGTGTTAGAACTGCCATGCTAATTTATTTTTGCCTGAGAACACAGTACAGAAAGATGCTTGGGGTGTATTACATCTTTTATGATCACATTTAGTGCATACACAAATGCTGTCAAGTCTGCGTCTTCCATTGTCCACACTTAAGTAAACAGAGTTCAGGGTGGCATGTAAGAAATGTAGCAGAGAGTTTTTCATACACCTTCGTTTGTAAAATGGAAGACATGGATTCTCTCCCATATTCACTAAGAACTTCAAATATCTATCTGCAAGTGTGAAAAGTTAACCATATACCACTGTATGTTGTTGACTGTAAAATACTAAGAAATATTAGTCTTAGCTGGGAATGATGGCTTCATGTCTATAATTGCAAGCATTCGGGAACTGAGGCAGGAGGGTCACCTTGGGTTGGAGATGATTAGCCTGGACTATATAGACGTACACGTTCACACGCACACATGCATCTGCACATGCACACAAACTAGATGGGCCAAATGACACCAACAACACACTGAATTAAAGAAGCCTATTTGTTGACTGCCTGTGAGGCTACCAGAGCTGAATCTGGTAATGACTGGCACCTTACCTCACAATCCTCACCTTTTATGTGTGAGATATAATTCAGAATGTAGGACTTTCTGAGGTGATATATTTTATATTTAATAAAATCAGCCTGGGATATCAGAGGACAGAACTATCTCTCCAGCCTTTGTTTTTTTGAGACAGGGTTTTTGTGTATCAGTCCTGGAACTTGTCCTAGAACTTGCTTTGTAGACCAGGCTGGCCTTGAACTCACAGAAATCCTCCTGTCTCTGCCTCCCAAGTGCTGGGACTAATGACAAACAGCACCTCTGCCTAATTTTTTTTTTTTAATCACCACAATTTCCTTAAATTCTGTTTGTAAGAACTCGAGTTTTTGAAATCCTGGGATTTTTTTTTTCTGGATTTCTTAGAACAGATTTCTGGTTATTGCTGCATTTCCTAAAATGGACAATTCTAAAGAGTCAACATCTCATTCATAGGACAAACTTGGTTACTATCCAGAGCTTCAAGATCCCAGGGGAGTTTTCTTCCAGTTTTGGCACAGCTACTAGCTTGGCTTTTTTGTTTGGTTTTTGTTTGTTCTTGGCACTGCCCAACTGTTGCAAGTTACTCCCAATGAAACTGTCAGCCCTCAGATGGTTTCTCTGTTCAACTCCCTTTCCACAGACAAGAGGAACGTTAAATAGAGCTGGGTTTTGCTGCCGTCCTTTGCTGAGCATTTGCGATAACTAGAGACTGTCAATCATTTGCACCCAAGTCAGTTTGGCTGCACTGTACTTTTGTTTTGGATCACTTTCCACTACCTGAGGTTATTACACCCCGGCTTCTCATTACAGGCGATAGCACTCTTTGCAGCTCGCCTTGCTTGCATCCACTCTTTTATGCCTATTTCACGGCACAGTCACTGGGAGAGAAGAGCTGGCCTTGAAGTATAATGCTGACATCAGCCAGCACCTGGCTCTCACAGTAGTAACACAGCAGTTCTCACTTTGCACAGGTAGAGGTTCTCTTGCTGTAAAATGGTTTCATTTAGGTTATTTCAATAATCGGTTGAAATTTCACACACACACACACACACACACACACACACACACACACACTTCACATCTCCATAGGGAATATGAGCATTGAACAAACTTGCCTTGTGTATATAAATTTTCCTTTTGTTTATTTAGAAACCGGTTGCATTCACCACCATTTACTGACCACTTCTTCTCTCACTGACCTACTCGCAGCAGTTAAAATGAATAACTCATTAAGAGGCGCATTAAATCAACTGGGAAGAGTACTTAATGCAGGTTCACATGATGTGGTCATTGAATTCAGGCAGTCACCAGGTTGTTCCTACTTCTTTGGAAATCAGGTCTGGCGGGTTGTGGAGGTGAATCTTTTTTGTCCATCTTCACAGGACCCTGAGGTCAATAGACAGAAGCAGCTGTCCCTGCAGTACCAGCACACTGCATGCATCTTTTACACGATTGTGGCTCTTTCATATTGTTCACCCTGCGGCAAACTGGAATGTGTGTCTTTTCCAGCTGTGACTCTGTTTTTATATAATACCAGAAAACTGGAAATCTAGACCAAATTTCATGATGAAACTCAAAAAATTAGGAAGAGCTTTTGTTTTGTTCTCCTGGTCTCACCTGGCTAGTACATGTATTTTGTTGTTGTTGTTGTTTTTGTTTTGTTTTGTTTCTGCCTGTGTAAATCGCATGGAATATAAACGTCAAAGTCAGCTCACCCAGCAATTGAGTTGGCTCAATCTTTCTCCATGACTCTAGTTCTCTCAACCTTTTCTCAATTCTTCTTTCTTCTCCCACCTACTAATATGCTTGAGGCTGCTCCAGGGAGGATTTGGGAGGGAAGAGGTGTATATGGGATTAGTAGACTGGTAATACCACGTGTTAAGAGCTGTATGGTGTGTGTCAGACTTGAAATTGGTGGAGATCACTCTTCCCCATTGTTGAAGTCTCCTATCCAATTCACTTTAATAATGGCAAGTGTATTTTTTCAGGACACTATGTGTGAAGTCGCACCCTTCCAGCTCCTCTCTACTAAAATGCTTCAATCTCTACTATACCATGTGGTCCATAGAATAGAATGTAAGACAAATTCAAGCCACAATTTTCATTTATTTGGATCATTTCCAGCCCAGGGAAATTACATGCAGTCTTTTTTTCTATCAGACTCTGGGGAGGCCTCCTTCATGTTCTGCTGACTGGATTCCATCATTAGACTGTAATGTGGAGCATCGCAGGGGCCTGAAGGGAGACACTACCTGCTGATCGGCTGCAATAAGCTAGGCATGAAAAAGCCATCACATTCTACAGTTATAGCCAGGCCATATCGGGATTTACCTTTTAAAATAGCTAATGCCACCCTGGTGCAGATAGTATGCAGATGTTAGGAAAAAGGAAGTAGATTAGCATAGTTTAAAGTATTATATTTTAAAGACATATTAAGAAAACATTATATTGCTGGAGATGTGTCTTAGTGAGTGCTTGCCAAGAATACAATAGACACTGGAGTCAATATTTGCCCCTGAAACGAAAAGAAATATAAACCATAAGTCTTAGGAAATAACTCTGAGGAGTGTGTGTGTGTGTGTGTGTGTGTGTGTGTGTGTATGTGTGTTTATATATGTGTGTATGTGTGTGTATATGTGCATGTGTATGTGTATGCATGTGTGTGTGTGTGTGTGTGTGTGTGTGTGTGTGTGTGTGTGTGTGTAGGATCCAGACAAGTTCTAGAAGGACTAGCACTTAGTGTGGTAATAAATGAAGTCTTTTGCTTATATCGGATTTACTATGTGAAGAATATTTCTAGAATTACTTGTGAACTTAAGTAATTGGATTAGCTTCCTGGGTAATTGCTTAGCCTGGACTCCTCCTTTTTTGTGTTTATTTTATGTGAGAAGGAGAAGTAGAAAGACTTCGTCTTGCCCCATTCACCAGTATTTCATCGCCATCTGATTTGAGAATGATTCTTGAATTACAGGGTTTTTGCATAAGATCACATAAAGAATCTATAGAGAATCTAAATAAAAATTCATAGAATAGGGCTGGAGAGATGGCTCAGCAATGAAGAGAACCAACTGCCCTTTTAGAGGTTCTGAGTTCAATTCCCAGCAGCCACATGGTGGCTCATAACCACCTATAATGAGATCTGGTGCCCTCTTCTGGCTGTCGGGACACATGCAGGCAGAACATTGTATACATAATGAATAAATACATTGGAAGAAAAAAAAAGAACCAAAACAATTCATAGAATAAAATAGGCTGACATATTTATAACGACAGCAAAAAATACTGGTGCAGGGTCACTTTAGTGGGATCCCTGAGGAATGATTGCACCTCTGCTTTGCATGCATTGCTTTGAGACTGGGCCATTGTCACATTCACACAGCTCTCATTTTCTTGTCTTTGGCCAACTTTGGCTGCCAAAGCTGAGTCACTGACATGTTCACAGTTATAATGGGTGCCTCTCAGCTACCACTGCAGCTGCCTACCTTTACATCACCTGAGAGTGGGGGGGAGCACCACTAAGGACTCTCAAAGATCTATCAGTTGGGACAGCTTGACTATTCTCCATCATAATCTTGAGTATGCAGTGTTCTATGTTTCTATGATTCCTTGGGAGCCAGCTTCTACTTCCCAAGAGCTGTGGTGGCTTTCATATACTCTCTTTTCTTTCATATACCTTCTTTTTTCATTTCATAACCAAAATCTGAATCAGGTTTGACCTTATTCACACTTGCTTCTCTAAACAGCATTTTTATACTAGCATTATCTAATAATTCCTGTTACAGCATCTAGCAGTATACAGATAAAAACAACAATGTTTAACTTGCTGAATTTTTAATGAAACAGGGAATATGTATCAATATGCTTGGCAGGGAAACTACAGTAGTATTTTTAGTTTCTTGGTTTCTCCTTTTTTGTGTGATGCAGATGTTTTTCAGTGTTGCAAGTCTCCAAAAATGTAAGGCTTTAATTCTGCTATGTGATAATTGAATGCCAAGAGGTGTGCTTCACAGGAGATGGAAATGGTTCTCTCTGGGAATGATGATGTTGTCGAGGGCTGAGGCAGCTTTAGGTCGAGTTAGGAGATGGAGAAGACTGGGTGAGATAACCATTACCTACAGGGACTCCTTGTCCCACCATGAGTCAGAACCGGACAGTAGGTTTACCTTCCATTTGAATCCATTACATAAAAGTTTAAAGGGTATAGAAAAGCACAAGAAAGTCTGAATCCTACCCCACTGTGTATATGATTGCTTTCCAGTGTGGACTTGACTCCCAGAGGCCATGTAAGCTGGGAAATGAGGACAATGGAAGGAGCACCAATAAGAAGACAGATGGTTGTTTCTCTCTCAGTGTGAATTTCCCCCTGGCTGAGATGTCTCTGCTCCACCCTCCATAGCTCTGCTAACCTCATTCCTCTTCTCGAAACAGACGAGGAATGGCCAACTTACTGTTCATTTCTGCTAGGCTTTGTGTCTTGGGACAAGTCACGCCGTGGAGTGGAGGTGCTCGCCAGTACTGCCTTCCTTTTTATTCTCTTAGAAACGCTTGCCTCCATGGACTTTGCTTTCTGGGGCAAATTCAGAGCCTTTGGTTCATTTTTTGAATCCTTCAAAAGATGGAACTGGTGTGTCCACTGTGCTGCTTCTGTCTTCCTAAATAACTATTCTTGTTCTCTTGCTCCTCTCCCTCCTCCTCTTCCTCCTCCTCCTCCTTCTCTCCCTCCTGCCCCTCCACCTCTCCCACCTCCTCCTTCTCCTTTATTGGGGTCTGAGCCCAGAGCTTTGTACATGCTAAACAGATAAATGGCCTTGGTTCTTTTCTTTTTATTTCCTAAGTAATTTTAAGTACTCATGTAGTCTTTCTCTTCTGCTATTGTGAGGCTGAGGTTGATGAACTTCAATTTCATTCTCCTTAACTAGATTAAGTATAATTTTACCCCCAATTTTAGTAGAAAAAATCATATTTATCCTGCACTCAAATGAAATAAAACAGAAGAAGCCTTCTTTGGGGCCTTTCTTGGTCCTTGCACCAACAGATTTGAGTTACTTGTATTTTTTCTAAGTGATCATATTCTTTGATATGTTCCATTTTATATATTTGTAATATTTTAGCTTAAAATAATATTTAAGGGTTTCTCTTATTAAAAATATGATATTTAGGGATAAACTTTGTTTTTCATTCTTACATATATTTCTATCAACCTTGTTTCAGACTTTACTTTCTTTGTGGAATACAGAGTGCACTTAAAATATATTATTTGAAAACTGAATGATAACCGCCACTCCTCTGGGATTTTGTTATATTATTACATTTAAGAAGGTGGTATACCCTACCCTCTAAGTCTCAATAATCCAAGAATTCTCTGCATTGCTGCCACAAAGCTATTTTAACAGAGTCCATTCTGTAAGTCAAGGTCTGCCTTAAATGATAACGACATGTGGGGTGTATTTCACCTGGTCCAGAATAAAGACACTTCTCCATCCTTGGGGATAGAGGAAGATTTAGTAGTGTTCCTGAACCATGTTACCTGATCATTATGAAAAAGGGAAGAGGCAAACCTTAAAACTAAGGAGCATGTCCATTGGATCCATTACATAAATGCCCACAGCTCACTTCTGGAGTAGGCAAAGTTGAAATTCTAAGTATATCCCATTAGGCTTCCCACTCTCCACAGCTATGGATTTGCTGAGCTGTGTGATGAACAAGCAAAAGATCATTTTACTGTAGAAGCTTCACACAAGTCTACCCATCAATCGCACCATGGACCACATTGTGCTGCAGAAGAGAGTCAAGTGAATAAATGCATCTTGAGACTCTGCTTGACTCCTTTGGAGCACAGTGTGGTTGCTTGGCCACACGACATGTCATGGCCACTCTTACGTTTCTGCCTCCATTTGGCTGTGTGATATTTCATTTATCTGTTGTTTTTGTACCTAGCACAGGACAATGACTACAATAGGAAACTGGTAGCCTTAGATTTAACTCCAAACTCCTTGCAGGCACTACCTTTAAACTCCTAATAAATACTTGATTCACTCACTTATATTCTGCTTCAGGCAGTGTTCTATAATAACCAAAGTGATTATGCAACAACAGAATTCTGTAAGATTTCTAGTCATTTATATTATTATTAATATTCTATTTTTAGCTCCATGATTATTGATAATGGATACTGCTTTTGAAGTGCTTATAAAATCGAATTATATTATTGATAATTATTTGCTTCGTGTAATTTTCTTTTCCCCACTGTGAAGTCCCAGGGACACTTGCCACATTCGGTTCAATATTGTTCAACCAATGACTGGCACACAAAATGCCCAGGGAATGTTTATTTGATCATATATATATATATATATATATATATATATATATATATATATATACATATATATATATCTGCTGTTTTTTAACTAACCTCTCACCTGTTGTAATAGTTGAAGATTGTTTATCTTTCTCAACCTTTGGAATCTTTTAAGAGTCCTTGCTTTCACAATTAAATTAATAAGACCTGTTTTTCTAGTGAGGGTTTTTTCCTAACCAGAAGAAGGATTTGCTTGCAAATAAGAAACTGGCACTAGGAATTCCAGATGGTGGGAACATGGCATTTTCCTACCAGTCCAGTTCAAGAGATGTCTGAACACAGACGTCTTCAAATTTCAGGCTATAACTGATAACATTCCTAGCTTGAGACCATGGGAGGCAGGATCTAATTGGAAAAGATGCTATGAGTAGGACCTTATCACTGACTTCACAGTTAATGGGTAGGAGTCATTGTGGAGTCTGGCACTTCTGTTTACACTCAGCACCCCAGTAAGCCCTAACCTATGAGCATGTTTCCTGTGTCTGCCACGTGAAGTATCTGCACCTACTCTTTCTGCTTTGCAGAGTTGCTTGTGGGATCACATGAGATGCAGGCTATAAAATCAGCCTTATGCTGTAGAACTGCTCTGACGCTCTTCCTTTGATTCATCCATTTGACATCATGTTTCCAGATGAGCAGAGTGATTATGTGGCTTTCCCAGTTTGTTGTAAGACAATGTTATTATAACTTAAATTTGCCCTTTGGAAAATTGGATTCCATCTCATTCAACAGTTCCAGGAAACTCCTTGTGATACTTTGTACTGTGGAGGAGGAAGGAGATGGCCATGATATTGGTGGATGTTGGAGTACAGTGGACACCTTCACAGTGATTCCATCAGCTTGTGTCTTTTGATGAGGAATTGGTCAGAAATACATGGATAGTAGTAACAGGAGGGGGAACATTTGTCCTTAAAAAGATGTATTCCAAGAGAGAAATTGAGCTTGAACAAAGGACAAGTCTAGCAGCTCAAAGTTAACTATCAGGCTTTTGGGTCATTGGCATAACACAGACTTCCTCCTGCATTCTGTCTGGTTCTTGTAGTTCTATATACAACTTCATCTCTGTTCATCGGCTTGTTTCCTATGCTGGTTGTTCAGCACTGCAGTAAGGCCTCCAGGACCTCATTCTCTACCCTAGCCTTCTGCTTCTTCAAGGGGAGGGTCAAAGGGATGCAGTAGCTTTCTTCCAGAATGGCTGTGCTTGGTTTTGTTCTGTGGACTAGCCTAGCTTTGGTGGGAGGTCATGGCTTTCAATGACCATCCCCTTCAGCTTCTCTCAGTCACTTAGCCATGATGTGTCCATTAACAGATATTTGTGGTATAACAGATATACTCTCCAGGGTTCACCAAGGATGGCAGGTAGATGCTGACACTAAACGTAAGCATCACAGAATGTGGAAGGCCATTCCTTTTGGCATCATTTCCCACACTTCCTTAGATCCATTGCCTTCGTAGGGGAGGATCCATTCCCACCCCTTTGCTGCCACCCTCTTTCAGAAAGTCTCTGGAAGTTTCTGTTTCCCATTGTTTCTGAGTTTGACAGTCTTCACTCATTGGTATGTTTCTACTAGAGCCTTTCATGCAAGACCATGTATGAGTGTCTTGAATAATAGAATTTGAGAGCAGCAGTCACTGACGTGGAATATGGCTCTGAGTCAGCAGCCTCCTCTTTCCTCAGGGAATCTGAAAGTATGTAATTGCATTGCTCTTGTTTCAACCAGTAAGATGCTCATAATCAACTTAATCTCATTGGCTATCAGAAAAAGAAAGAAGCAATGTTTTCACTTTTTGATGACATAAAATCCTTTGAACTGGAGAGAAGGAAAAAAAAAACCAAAGGACAGAAGGGACAGGGTTTAATACAAAGAAACTGAAACATATTTAAAGCTCCCCAGACAGTAGGTGATTGCCATTCAAACATTTCAACATTTACTGACTTGGTTACTTGGCATCATGCCACATAAGCATGCAGCTAATTGATTTCACCTTTAAATCACTTGACCACATTGTCCTGATGTTTGGCATCTTGCCAGAAAGGCTCAGCATGTAATGCTTATTTTCTTTGGGTCTTCTAAGGTACTCACTGACTCACAGGTGCAAATGATTTACAAGAAAGTTCTCATCTTTCCTATGAATTAATACAGGCTTCTATATGCTTCTCATCCCTAGATATAGGAACACCTTCGTTTTTGAAATCCAATAAGGACATTCTTCAAGGAGATAATTAAAAGCTTGTGCCCTCGGCCAACAAAACAAGTTATAATCAAAAAGTTCAATATAGAGGTTCGTCTTCAAAATTGATGAATCAGGTACAAAACCAGGATGCAGATATGGAAGATCAAAGTGGAAATTACCTCTGCTAGTTTCTTGAAGAGCAAATTGTTTTATTGACTTTTCCTCAACATTAGTCTTGTTCTGCCTTGTAGGGCTTTTTTTTTTCTTCTTTGCATTTACAGAAAAATAGAATCCAGTGACTTCTAAGGAGTGAAACAAAGACCTTTGACTAGCACAATCTGTCTTGCTGGAGGCAGAGCCAACTTTGATGTTGTTCTATTTAATTATAGTGGAGCCTTCCGCAGCCTCCAAAGTAAAAGCCAGCAATGGCAGAGAGCAGGCACATGGCAACATCTTGACCCTTCTGTAAACAGGAGCCTAAGATGTTTATGTTAGGAGGAAATGCTTGAGTGACCTTTGGCCCTGCTCAGACATTACCCTCTGTGTCTGGCAGAGTTGCAGTAACTCTCTTTCTTGAGAATTTCTGGACTACACACCAAACAAGGACAAAGAAGCCCCCTTTCAAGACTATATCAATTAGAAGAAAGCAAGCAGCCTCTTAGTTCTGTGAAATGAAGGGGTTTCAAAGTCAAAGGAAACTGCTTTCTTTCACTCGGGAGACATCCTTCCCTTTAGGCTGTGCATGGTGTTTCCCATTTACCAGAGCAAAGCTGAGACCCACAATTCATCAGTGATTTACAAACTGTGACTAATCTGTATTCTCTGTGTCTCCCTCCCTTCTGATTAAATTCCATTTTTTTGTATTTTCCACATTTAGTTGCTACTTTTTTCTATTATTTTGTAAAAAAATCATTATCTCATGAGACCATGACATACTTGTGAGTTGAGAACCAATAGTGTTGTTATGAAAGCCTGCTTTCCCAGCCCTTTAGATTACATTGGAATATTTTTGCTTGAAAATAGCAACAGATAAATCTGAAACGCTGCCTCCCAGAAGGAGCAGCACAGTGCATTTTCAGGGTCCTTCTGGCTTTTACCAAGCTGTTGCCACCCTCAAATAGTGATGAGCTCATAAATGTTTAGCAAATCACGGTAATGAATGTGGCAAGGGCAGAAATAGCCAGCATGTGTGTTTTTTTAATCATGCATCATTTAGTGCAAAGATGACTCTTGGATGTTTTGGCAAATTAATTTGTATTGCACTTTTGAGAAGGGGGAGAGCAGCTGGGCTGCAGTCGTTAGCGCTGTGCTGGCTAGAACTGCTAATAAGATTGGGCTGCCACTGCCTCCTATGAGACCAGCAGCGGCCTGAGACTGGGACTTCTTTGCTATTTATTTCCCAAAAGGGTTTCAGATAAAGCCCAATACATTGTTCTCAGTGGTTCCAACTGTTTGTGCCCTGCAGGTCGCCAGCTTTAGTGAGGTTACACATCTCACTGGTGTATGTGCAAGGTGGACATCAGCAGCAATGCCAAAGCTTTGGCTTTGCATTTTCATAAAGCATATCCTCTTGGATAGTCATGCCAGCCAGATATTACTCTTGTCTCAATCTCTTACATGCAATACATTGTGTCATCCTATATAAAAGTCCTTATACAGGCAAAATGTTTCCCATGGGTTGATTTAAAGACAGATGGTCTTGAGGAAAATTACCTTTGGGAAAGAGATTTTACATTTTGATTCTCTTCTAAGTTGGGGGTTTGAGGGGGGGAAGAAAAGAGAGGGACATATAAGTTAATGTGAATAATCTGATCTTAGTCACTCTAAGAACCTCCAGAGAAAGGTGGTTCCATCTCAGCACACCCCAGTCTGTGGATGCTGCTGAGTTCTTCCCATGTAGCTCTTCCCCTCATCCTGTGGCTGTCCAACCCTTTATTATCTTTTTCAAAGTAACAGGAATACAACTGTTCCTAGGCAAGTCTTCTTAGCCTCATTTTCTCCCAAGTTCTGCCTCTTCTCTAATGCTTCATTCTCAGAACTGTTCTCTCTCCTCTGCTCAGAGAGCAGAAACGTGGGAGGAGATGTCTGAGAAAAACCAGGAGGTTTTCATTAGCGCACAGGAACCTGGTAGGGAACATGCTTATTTTAAAAATTGTTTCTATGCCCACAGTCTTTGAATATATGTGACTTTCTTCCAAAAATACCCAATTAAAGAATACTGATTTCTGCCACTTGGGGGAGCTTGGCACACCAAGTGTGGAGAAGGCCTCTGGTAATTGTGGGTTGTTTGGCTGAGAGATGGATGCCTACTGAGACCTTTAAACCATGAGTTCAGTGGCAGGCAAAAATGATTTAGAAGAACAAAGTCTTTTCATGTCATT
The DNA here is from genome assembly GCA_004025045.1 of Sigmodon hispidus. Taxonomy (NCBI): domain Eukaryota; kingdom Metazoa; phylum Chordata; class Mammalia; order Rodentia; family Cricetidae; genus Sigmodon; species Sigmodon hispidus. The sequence goes on from PVIH01016801.1 coordinate 36,423, forward strand.
TACCAGTAAACTATTTGCATATAAGGGCTGATGTAGCACTCTTTGGTTATCTTCATGTGTGTTCAGCATAAGAGAATTTGTACTTCAGGCCTTGGCTCTGAGTTATTTTATTGCTAAACAGTAAATGGCACCAAGTGCTGCATGTTCTCTTTATTACCAGCTTTGTAAACAGTGGGGTGAGGGTGGTGGAGGTAGTGTGCTGAAGGCTCCCATTCACAGACAATGGCTTAGCATGTCTCAGAACTTTATTCTCATTAACTAATTTTTATCACAGCTGTATTGAGTAGGACCTTCTATCACTCCATTTTCTATTTAAGACAGTGGTTCTCAATGTTTCTAGTGCTGTGACCGCTTAATATAATTCCTCATATTGTGGTGGCCCCCCAACCACAAACTTATTTTCAATTCTGCTTTATATCTGTATCTTTGCTACTGTCACAAAACATAATGTAAATATCTGACATACAGATGATCTTAGGTGACCCTGTGAAAGAGCCATTTAATGTCACCAAAGGAGTCACTACCCACAGGTTGAGAACCACTGATATCTGGGAACAGAGGCATAGACCAGCTAAGAGGCTAGCCTAAGACAACGGTGCTAGTGAATGACAAAGTCGGGACTCAGACATAAAAGCATGCTTTGAAGACTATATTCTTAATCATTGCTGACTTTATCAATACTGGGCCATCTCCTATTACAAAAATGCAGTTTGGATTACATTCTAGGAGAACTTAACTCTTCATACTTATCTCCTCATTGCCTCACTGACGGAGATCACTGGAAGTGAAATACCTCTTTTGCACGTGGCTGAGTCCCAGATGCCTTGATAAGGGCTATTCTGGTTATTAAGAAAGCCATTTAATGTACACTGACACCATCAGCCTCACTGAGGCTTTCAGCTCTAGCTTTGTGCTACCAAAGAGAAAAGAGTTCTATGAAGAACAAGGGAAGAGTCAGTGATCACAGAGGTCACAACTGTAGGTTACAGCTAAGTCCTGAGAGCTGCCTCCTTCCACGTGCTTCGCTCACGTTTACTAATTTATACTGCTCACCAGGGTCACAAGCTTTGCAACACGATGAAGTGACATGAGCGTGGTTCCAAGTCAGTTGCACTGACGGAGTACAACCTGCACCTAGCTACATCGCCTTTAATAAATGGCTGAACAGAATGTACCCTCTGGCTGCCTTTGGTAGGCTCTCAGCCAGTTTATCACCTCTGCTACACATTTATCTCTATTAGTAGCATGGATTGGAAACTTGTACTGGCTTCTGATGTCAGATAATGTGCCATCTAGCTACACATTAATAAATAAAGACAGACAGCAGAATCACAGTCTTTGGTCTATCTAGGGCAGACAAACTATGACTGTAGGGATATTTGGTTCCTGCACAAATCGAAGCAGTATCTCTAGAATTCTGATTAGGAATTCAAATCTGGGCTAGTTTGTGCTTAGTACTGTGTGAGATAAATACAAAGGGAAGAGACAGAAAATGTTATCAGTGATGGAGCTCCTTGAGGTTTTGCAGGAGGGTAGTTCAATGGAAATGGCTAAGGAAAGGAACATGGACACATCTGAGTGAGACTGGAGGTGTGCAGTTCTTGAGAACCAGCGGCTTGGATCCAAGGTGTACAGCACACACAGCTGCTTCAGCATCCCCATCATTCATGAGCCCTTTCAAACACAAGATGCTAGTCCATGCCTGCCATTGTTGAAGCTTTGAAATAAAGCATGGCTGCCAAGATTAAGTAACCAATGAGCTGGGATTATTTTGTCATGCTAACTGAGGATTCCTAGATGTTCAATTGGCTGCTTGAATCAGCTCTGAGAGGTATGGGAAAACCTTTGAGTGTCTTTGCTACTGGCTGTGAGGCTTGGGTCATTATTCTTCCCCTTTCCATAGTGTTCAACAGCATGGCATGGTCCAGTTCAGTTAATAATTTCTTCATTCATTAGGAGTTCCTGATAGGTGCTAGATTCTATGCTATAGTTAAAAGATATTTCAAGTTTTGTATAGAAAAAGCATAGATTTGGGTATCAAGATATCTGGGTTATATCCTGGCTGAAATTCAGTTTACCCACCTTGACTTTGACTCTATGTTTATCAATGAAAACTTAGTTTCATCTATTATGTGTGTGTAACTCAGTTTTGTTGTATTCTGCAATTTCATTCTCAAGATTGTGTTGGGACATTTTAGAACAATGATTCTGAACCTAGACAATTTTACTTCTTACAAATGCTTAGTAATGCCTAGAAATAATGTTGAAGTATGCATAGTGCTTGCTAGTGTTATCTAGTGAAGGAAATCAAGGATACTGTCAAATGTCCCACAATGTTTCCCTTTAACAGTGAGTAATGCATAGTAGCAGAACTCAGCTGAAGGAGCACTGCCATAGATGATGTAAATGAGGCCAAGCTAGTAGACTCTGGATCTTGCAATCTACTAGAACTCATAGGTTTGGTCAAGCAAGAAACTAATATAGACTTTGTTTCTTATTATTGGGTTTAAATTTACCTTAATTTTCTTACTGGGGTTCTCTGATAATTCAGAGTTCACTTCAAGGGTCTATTCCATTTTTCTAGTTCCCTTCAGGTCAGGATCTGTGTGTATCTTAATACCTCCAGGAGGAGGATGGCAGAGGTCTAGTCTGCAGTCACTCTTGATCTAACCCACTTTTCTGCAGCCATGAATATCTCTTTATGGCCTTCCAGCCACCAGTTCTTATCCATGCCCTCCTTGTCCCCAATGCCATTAACTGTCAGCTCATAGGTCTTGCACATCTGCAATTACACAGTATAACAATTCTGGGTTACTTCTATAGCTACTGTGTCCCCACTTTTGGGCCACCAGAACTTTTCAAACTTGCTCTGTAAACCCTCTGGGTTATGGATCCTCATGTTCAGTTCTCTGAGATGTGGTCTACATCTGACCTGCCATCTCTATCTCTAGTTATAGTCTGCGCTAAGAATTTTTTTTAAAAAAGGTTTTGTGTCTCCTTCCAATAAAGACCCATGGAGACAGTCACAGTTTCCTTTACCTATTCCTCACTTGCAGACACAATTTGTTCGGCCCCTTCTATTGTTATCTCTTCTAGCTTGCGGCCCCCCCCCGCCCCCGCCAGCAGATTGAAATCTCTTTCTTTTTAAAAGTAAAGAATGACTTCTAAGGAATCTCACATTCTATAATCCTGTTGTATGTAGTATAAATCAATGCTCTTATTTTTAAAATTGAAATTGCTGTTTCTATAAGTGCTTTATTCTTCAAAAACCTTTGGAATAGAAAAACACTGTGTTTTAAGTTATTAACTTTGCCAAGAATTTGAAAATCCTAAATATAAAAACTAGCTTTTTGTAATCCAGCTGTGCCTGGCTTCCCTCCTGAAGGGAATCTCACTGCCTTGATAGGTCACAGGTTTCAGAAGTAGATAATTTAAAGGTGCCTTAAAATGGGATCTAATATTTGCAGAAGATGATTCGAAAGGGAAGAAGAAAGGGAATAGTGAAGGAAAACTAAGTGATATGATTCAATCCTATGACTGAGTGTGAGAAAGCTGGGCTCAATCGTGTGTGCTTACTAATCTTAGATTAGCTGCTCTGATATTAAAATGTCACTTCTCCCTTAAATTATCAGGAGAGTAGAGGCCTCTGGAATTCTTACATGGAGGAAGGATATCCACATCCAGTTTTTCTTTTAATTCAGTGATAAGAACAAAAAGTAGGATCGGATAATTGAAAATACTTTCTATAGACATTTGTCTAGGCACTACTTGGATATTATTCAAACTCAGAATAATTGCTTCAGCACAGATAGACATTCATAGATATTGGAAGTACTCCCCAGTGGGACAAATCATGAGTTTAGCTTCCAAATCAAGGAGTAAAGGAGTCAACCTTTCATCTTCTGTTACCTATCCTCTATCTATTATCCATCATTTATATGTTATCTATTGATTTGTTATCTATGTATCTTTGATATTCCTACTTATCTACCTTTGATATATCATCTACTTATCTATTATCTAATTTTTAGTATGGCTGATAATTTCTGTAATTATTTAGGAGACTAAGCTTTAATTTCTCAAGATCCAAAGAGAGACTTCATCTAAAAGCATTGTACTTTGTTCTTCATTGTCAAACAATGTGACCTTGTCCAGGGTGTAGAAAGACTAGGTCCCAGACTTCTGGGCTTAGTAGCTAATCATATGACTATAGAAAAGACAATTAATTGTTAAGTACAGCTTATCTTTTTTGTCTTTACAAAGACCTTCTTTATCTTATATTTTATTGGCTCAGAAATCTGTGCATTTTTCCTTAGGTCACACCTGGCATACACAACTTTCTCAGAATCTAATGTGCACATGAAAGTATTTCCTGAATTTAATGATTTAAGGTGTTGATAGCTAAATACTCAGTTACCTTCGTTTTACCTATGTTGTCTTATTTAGGAACACTACTTGATAAATTGTGTAGCAAATTATAATCATTGATCTGATGAATGTGAATCATTGCCCCCCAAAAAGCTAAAATCCATTTGGGCTACAAATAACTTTTACTTATTTTGAATAAAGTCTAAGCTATCACATATAAATTTTTATTCAAATAATTTTTAATCAAGAAAATACACCAGCTGAAAATAATGTAAAACCAACTCCTTCTCCTCATTTCTTTTTATGTAATTTCCCATGTTTGAGCAAAATTTAATCAATGGAGGGTCAGAATGAAAGCTAACACATGTGTGGTGGGTCAAGCTTTTAATTAAAGACAGACTTGTGGTCTTTTGAGTCAGGACAACATTCTCAGTCTGTAGCTACTGCATACTGCATCTGCCATTAGGAAAATGTATTATAAATATCTCTGTTTAGAAATATATAAACAATGAGATTTTTCAATTCAAAGTGTTACACTTTGGTGAGAGCTAACATTTTTCAGTTAAGGAGCTCTTAACTGAAGACGAATTCTTTTGGGGGCCACTATAGGATCCCAAGGAAAAATCACCTCCTCCCCTCCCTTGCTGAAGTCACATACTATAAAATGCATTTCTGTGTAGTCTGGCTTTCCCGGGGCTTATATCGCTGCCTTACCTTAGAAAATGAACTCTCTTGCTAACAGCGGGTTCCCTGTTCACATCTACTTCTGAAGCAGGATAACTCTCCTAGCAACTGCCTTCATGGCTCATTTCCCCCAAGGTTCTGGTTTAAGATAAGGTTTGACTTGTATCCCGGATGTCAGAAGGAATTTGTGCTGCGTTTAAGAGTGTGTACATTCACTGTTTCCTGAATGTGGAGAGCAAACAGTGTGCAGAGGAATGCAGTGACATGGATTTTCTTTTTACTCACACATCAGTTTGAGAGGGCTTTATTTTTTTTTCAGTAAAGGTGGGCTGTGATCCCAAGCTCCCTCTTCTTTAGCTAATTGCCAAGCACAGAGTAAAGCATTTACATCTGCCACTGTCTTTTGCCAAAGAGAGTACTGATGGAAATGGAGATGGGCTTCAAACAATTTCTTTTGCTAGGCTCAAAGTTTAGCCAGGCCTTTCGCCATTTAAAAATTCACAGGCATTGAAGATGGAGGGATAAATAAAAACCACTGCATTGTGTGCTGCTGTCCTCTGAAATTTCAACAGCAGCAGATAGCGTTTCTGTTATTACAGATTCAATATTAGCTGATGTCACAACCAGATCCTATCACACAGCAGCCATTGTAGAGGTGAGAAGTATAATACTTGTCTGTATCTCTTAGATTCACCTGCTTTACACATCTCATTATTGCTCAGGTCTCTGAAAGCCTCAATATTCAGAAAAAAAATGAACACAATCTGCACCATCTTTTAAGCTAATAACGCTTAAAGATGGACCTGCTTGCCAATTTCATGTCATCTAAATGTTCATTTATTCAAGCAAAACACAGGACAGAGTCTATGGCTCATTTAGGGCATATTGAGATTTGTGTAATGAAGAAAGCAGTTGTGGGTGTGTATTTGTGGATAAGGAAAATTAATAGATGATAGAGACAATCATAGTCTCTGTCAAAGCAGCATCCCTTGCAGGTTAGGAATGACTACCTCCCTCTGAGGTTTACACAGCAAGATAAACTCAGCTACCAATTCTTGTTTTGCCAAAGCTTGTCACAGTAGAGTGTGATGAAGATGTACCAAAGCTCTATCCACCCCCACAGGCCAAAATATTCTAATACCTTGTATTTATGTAGCACCTGACTCCAGGGACCTCATGGTGCCGACACACAACATCACTCCCTGATTACATTTTTCACAAGTCCCTGCAGCGATTAGGTGACCGCTGTGCAAATCCAACCAGGACAACATGCTCTGAGTGAGGAAATGGAAGGGCACTCTAAAATCTGGCCCTGAGTCGAGTCTTTTTTCTTTTTCTTTTTTTAAAACTGGATCTTTAATTTAATTTTTTTTCTTCTTTATTTATTTTGTATTTATCAAAAAAACAGTAAAATGAATTTAAAATGCTGAAATGTTAACAATAACTATAAAGAAGATAAAAATCACAAGCATGACTTATCAAGGGTGATAATGCAAATAAGATTGCTACACATATATTTACTTTGTGTTCAGCTTTCCCTCTGAATTTTTTTTTCCATTCCTGTATATCCTTATTCAAGGTCCCTTCCCCCTCCCACCACATTAGGTCATTTTACTTCTCCAGAACTCCCCATCCCCTCCTTGGGCAGGGAGCACACAGTCCTATGCCCACTGACCCAATAATGCTTGGATCAGTCTCCACTCCTGGCCAAATCCAGTTTTGTCCACCCTCCCTCAAGAGTGAGTCAGGTGTTCCTATACTTGCAGTGGGGTCCGAAGGGTCAGTCCAGGGTGTTTCTAATACCAAGCTGTTCAGTGGTTGTGGTTTACAGCTTGGGCATGCTTGGCTCTTTTTTCTTGCTTGTTTGTTTAGAGACCACTAATGAGTGAGTACATCCTCTGCTTATCTTTCTGAGATTGTGATACCTTGCTCAGGAGGATATTCTCCAAATCCATCCATTTGCCTGCAAATTTTAGGGTATCATTTTTTCTTACTGCTGAGTAGTACTCTATTGTGTAGATGTACCACAGTTTGTTAATCCATTCTTCAGTTGAGGGACATCTAGGTTGTTTCCAGGTTCTTGCTATTACAAATAATGCTGCTATGAACATAGTTGAGCTAATGCCTTTGGAGTTTGACTGTGCATCTTTAGGGTATACACCCAGAAGTGGTATTGCTGGGTCCTTGGGGAGATTGATTCTCAGTTTTCTGAGAAACCTCCATATTGCATTCCAAAGTGGCTGAACAAGCTTACACTCCCACCAACAATGGAGGAGTGTTCCCCTTGTTCCACATCCTCTCCAACATAGGCTGTCATCTGAACCTTTTATCTTAGCCACTCTAATAGGTGTTAGGTGGTATCTCAAAGTTGTTTTGATTTGCATTTCTCTGATGGCTAAAGATGAAGAACACTTTTTCAGGTGCCTTTCAGCCATTTGTAGTTCCTCTGCTGAGAATTCCCTTTTTAGATCTGTACCCCATTTTTTTGATAGGGTTATTCAAGGTTTTGCGTTCTAAGTTCTTGAGCTCTTTATATACCTTAGAGATCAGTCCTCTATCACTTGAAGGGTTCGTGAAAATCTTTTCCCATTCTGTAGGCTGGCGTTTTGTCCTATTGACAGTGTCCTTGGCTTTGCAGAAGCTTCCCAGCTTCAGGAGATCCCACTTATTGATTGTTGGTCTTAGTGTCTGTGCCACTGGTGTTATATTTAGGAAGTGGTCACCTGTGCCAATTTGTAGAAGTGTATTTCCCACTTTCTTTTCTATTAAGTTCAAAGTGGTTGGGTTTAA